>JALPQI010008647.1:0-45763 GCA_025490895.1 Thaumatotibia leucotreta
AGTTAAGGACTTCCGCTTGTATTACAAGTTAGGTACAAGCTTTCGAGAAATAGGTCCCTGGTCATAGGCATCTCCTAGATGTACGCGTATGGACACATAAGGAGGTAAAGTCATAATCGCCGAACTGGGCAAGCAGGGTGGCGATAATGTGATAGATCCGAGAATTTTAAGAATCCATAGTTGATAGGTACTCTTCAACTTTTACGCATTATACTTTTTGAATGGCAGGTGAATTAATTTTAAACATTTAAATGGAGACAAAATGATATTGGCATTTGATTCATTAAGCAAATTAGAGTAAGTTTGTGCCATTTTTGTTCTTTTTGAATTTTTGAACTCAGCTCTAAGGTAATCTAAAATTACAGATATATTTAAATGATTATTACTCATATATATATCACTAATCAATGGTTAATACTTCGCTGCATAGAACATATTTTCTAATTGCCTGAACTCCTTAAAAAAAAAAAACATTAAAAATTAGGCCAAAAATTCATGAACGCACTTTTAGTCGTCAAAAACCTTAGCACACAAATTTACAGGTTGTGTCAAAATCAAACACGCTGACCTAATTAATTCGCCCGCCAGTGTACAATGTAGATAGCAATTACGTTTGCACGCTCACGCTTTGGTGTTTCAACAACTACTAAGCAGTAAAGAGTATAGGGCTCAAGTCCCTAATTCACCATGTTGACAATACAACAACTACAATACACAACATAACAACTACTTCTTCTTTGTCGTTAACACTCTTGCCAGAGTGGTCGTGGTCATCACTTCAGCTGTCGGTGGCAAGCTTTACAACACGTCGCCACTCCTCTCTGACGGCCGCCCTCCTCGTGCATTCATACAGTGATGACGAGCCATTTACAGCCGCTTTTATCTGGTCAGTCCACCTCAACTAACACCTCAGCAACTACTACTATTTTAAAAATGTTAATGTTACTGACGTCATAGACCTCCGTAGGATACAGTAACCGCTTACTATCAATGGTACATGCGCATTGCCACCAATACAGAAAATTATTAGTAAAAACGTTATTACATCGTTAATAAACCTTTATTTTCCGAAATCCGTGACAATTGTCGCAAGGTTTAAAACAATTTTCATTAAATCTTGACATGAAGTTCGGCTTATGTCGGAATTTCGCTACAATTGTCGTGTTTTTTGTGACAAGTAGTATTTCATGCATGCAGAGCTGATGGCCGATGGGATCGAAAAGTGTTCGAGTGGAGACCACGGTTTGGCAAACGCAATGTAGGATGTGCATGCCACAAGATGGACATACGTCCTTATGAGGATCGCCGGGAGACGCTGGATGCAGGTCGCTTTCAGCCGGTATTTTTTTATATTACGAAGGCAGACAACTGAGCTCTCAGCCCACCTGATGGAAAGCAGGAACTGAGGCCCTTGGACATAGTGACCAAAAAACCGCCTATGCGCTGCCTACCTTGAGGATTTAGATATGTCGGCGAACTCCGAAGATCCAAACGGGAGGCCTATGTGCAGCGGACGTCTTAAGGCTGAAATGATGATGATGATTAAATCAGTCTTCATTAAACTCACCAGCACTCGTTCATCCAATGAGAATAGATGCCCAACTGTCGGTCACTGTAAATAATTTTAATGCCGCGAAATTTGTTTGCGATTGACTGACATTGTTAGGTTTGGGTTTTATAATTTAGGTTATGAGGTTCTATTATATATTTTGGCATTGTAGAGAATAGGTAATTTACTTAGTTATAATAGGTGAAGTGTTAGAGCGGTTAACATATGAATATATAATGTTATTAACGTTACACACTGCTACCAAAATATTCATGTATTATTGCTTTCATTAGTACGAATGGAAATTTCATTGGATACAGTTGACTACAAAGAAATGTATCCACTGGCGGCTAGCACGTCTTGCTTGCCTCTTATAGTATGGTCGAAGGCGCCTAAGCCTTATAAATTTAGACCCCGTTATCGGAGATGCAAAATGGTAGCTGTCAAGTTGTAGGGCATGGGTAAACATATTTGTAATGTCGATAGTTATATCGATAATTTGTCGTTGCCATAATCATTTAAAATTTTCGTTATCTTAGCATGAAGCATTCATACGTCAATTAGAGACAATATAATAATATACTCTATTATTCCCACCAAAGGGGATAAGTTGTAATCAGTGCAATAAAAAATGAATGGTTTTTATTACTTTTCTTACATTTAGAGTTGCAGGGACACACTTGAAACCTTTTCAAAAGAAATGTTAATACATATCGATTTTCTAATTATTTAATCCTACCTTATTAATTAAACAACGTTTAAACTATCATTATGGTAAAGAAAAATATCCATAAAATTATCGACATTACAAATATTATTATGTTTACCCATGCCCTACAACTTGACAGCTACCATTTTGCACCTTCGATAACGGGGTCTACTTATAAATATAATTATTAGGTATAATTATATGACACTGTTTATAACTCTCTATGAACCTTCTCTCCCTATAGCCCAACTATCGTACTTACTCTAAAGTAAGCGCCATGTGTTCGCAGTTGCTTTTCATGGCTGTTATACGAGTGCTTCTACAGAATAATAATTAATATTGTTGTACATACATGTGCGTTGGAAACTACCTCGAACTAATTATCTTGGCGAATTCTGTTTGTTTGTCTTCCCTTCAAAGTTCGTACGTAAAGTCTAAATAAGTAAATTTGGTAGTTACCGCAGAACTATATAGTTACGACATGATTGTTTTATGAAACAATTCATGACATAATTATTGTCTAAGCGCCCTTATGACACGTGAAGTGTCACTGACCATTTTTTGATTGAAGATGGACGGCAGCATCATCATGGTTGAGTACCATGGACACAAATTACTGCGATCGCCAATCCGCTTGCCCATCGTGGCTATTTTAGGCAATATCCTCCTATCCGTATAGACCCAGGATACGCATAGTTAATAATAGGAGAGGCCTACGACCAACAGTGGACACAGATAGGCTTATGATGTGTGTGTCATGTGATATTTGATCCACATAGCATAGCTTTGATGGAGACGCACCATTACCGTATCCGAACAATTAAGTAATATATATTAATAGACGTAGGCGGCACCCCTATCTGCGAATAAGCACTTCAAGTTCATATCACATTACATTTTACGAGGTTAAACACTAGTAGTTCACATTGCTTTGTCTGCCAGTGAGTTTGAGGCACTGGGGTTTTACTGCGAACTTCGTGATTCCCAAAATGCGAAGATTTGTCTCTGACACTCTAGTGCAGACGTGGTTTTATTTTGTTCATCATTATTATCTCAGCCATAAGACTGCTGAACATAGGCCTCCCCTCTGGACCTCCACATTGTACCGGTTAGATGGGACCTGCATCCAGCGTGTCCCGGCGACCTTCATAAGGTCGTCTGCCCATCTTGTGGGTGGACGTCCTACGCTGCGTTTGTCTAGCCGTGGTCTCCACTCGAGCACTTTTCGACCCCATGGACCATCTTTCTGTTTTGTTAGATATGTTTTTTATTGTCTTTGGTTTTCTTCTTATTCTTTCTTTACAAAATGTGTCAAATCATCAAAATGTTAACATTTTTGTGTCAGCCATAAAAATAAACTCTTATCTATACTATACACAGTCAGCTACTTGCTTTACTCTGTTCTATCCTGGCTATCGTTTGCTTCTTTAATAGTTTGTATTTGTTAATGTTTTTAGGGTTCCGTAGGCAAAATGGCAAAAACGGAACCCTTATAGTTTCGCCATGTCCTTCTGTCCGTCTGTCCGCAGCATAGCCCAGTGGCCGTTAATACTAGAAATCTGCAATTTGGTACAGGTATACATATTAATCATGCCAACAAAGTGGTACAATAAAAACTAGAAAAACATTTTTTTTTCGGGTAAGAAGGGATGTTTTTTTATTTGCTGTAATCCTCTAGTGTAGGGTATCATTGAATAGGGCTCTTAAAAAAAAGGGTCTTTAAAGAAAGTATTTTTCTGAAGTTAATATTGTATGTTGATTGTCAGCCTCCATAGCCTAGTTGGTAGTGACCCTGCCTACGAAGCTGGAGGTTCCGGGTTCAAATCCCGGCGAGGGCATTATTTGTGTATTTATTTATCACAAATATTTGTTCCTTGGTCGTGGCTGTGTATGTATTTAAGTATCTATATGTTATGTATCTATCTATTATATACAGGGTGTCCCACGGCGATGCCACATGGAGGGAAAGTACTTTAAATATCATAGATAGCGTATTTTGCTGAAAGAAGACTTTATTTTATTTTTAAAATGTAGTAATTCTGCATTCAAAGTTTTGCAAAAAAATACTTGCTTCACCCGGAAATCGAACCGACTACAATTTTTTTTCTAATTTTGAACCAAATTTTTTTGGTTATTATTTTAGTTTTAGATACTATGTTTCTTAAGGAAAATTGTTATTTTTTATCCATTCTTTCGAATGACAGAATAAAATTACGAATTTTTTTTTTGTTTTAAAGTAGGTTCGCCTAGAAAAAGATTTTTTTTTTAATGCAGTATTATTTAATTTTCAAAATTAAATAAAGTCTTTCAGCAAAATACGCTATCTATGATATTTAAGGTACTTTCCCTCCATGTGGCATCGCCGTGGGACGCCCTGTATATCATCGCCTGGTACCCACATCACAAGCCTTAATTGAGCTTACCTTGGGACTAGCTAGATTTGTGTAAGATGTCCCAAGATATTTATTTATTTATTTATTTATATTTTCGGAGGTAATCGCTCCAGAAGAAAAAAACTTTTGACCTCTAAAAATATGAAAAAATCACGAATAATGGGCTTATAGAATACTTTCGAACATAATCGGCCCAGCCGTTTTTGAATAACTACGGAACCCTACACTAAGCACGGCCCGACATGCTCTTGGCCGGTTATTTTACTGTATTTTGTGTATAATTTCAACGTACTGTATCAACACACATTTGATAAGCTTTCAGCTGTAACATTTATGAAGTTTCAAATAATGTATCGCTATTTTACTGCATATAAAGTAACCACCAACTCATTTAACGTTAAATTTGAATACCTACGTAATAATCCAGAACTTCATTAGCAAAAGTATCCAATATCAGTGCAGTGCAGTTCATAAAATAAAATAATCGTGCTAGTTCGTAAAATAAAAATTTACGACCCTTATTTGTACAGCCTGGTTTTATTTTTCAGCCCGATGGAGAAATCGATTAATTATGTCATAAAATGCAACGGCTCTTTTGAACGAAACAATGCTTGGAGATATGACTTTTTGAGTTGAAAATTTGTAACTGTAGTTATTAAAATGGTTTACATGAAAATTTCATGAAATATGTGGGCAGTTTGGGATTTCTTTTTGGACAAGTTACATGATATGTCGTTTTTTAAACGGTTTTTATTAACTTCACCGCGTATCAACTGTCGTCGATGCTTCAAATCTTGTGATCGAATTTGCGACTACTTCTACTGCACCGAAATTAATAAAATTTGGAACTCTTATCAAGTCCCCATGACAATGCAATATTATAATATTTGTATCTTTGTATCCTCAAAGCCTGATGCTGCAGACGTACTGCTTACCTTAACCGAGAGTGTTAGACACGTGAAAATGGAAGTATAGCATGTTTGGCATAATCAAATACTAACAGCCTGATCTTGACTTCCAACTCCTCACTCCTGATGCTGCAGTACTGCCTACCTTAACCGCATGGTTTATCTTTTATCGATAACTTGATTTTAAAGAAGTTCTTTAGATATTAAGTAGAAACATGCGAATTTAATACTAACATCCAACTCCTGAAATCTGATACTCCAGTGTTGCCTGCCACAACCGCTAGGTTTAGCGACATGTAGATTTTGCAGTACTGCTTTAGATATTTGGTAGAAACATACGGATTTAATTATCATCATCATCATCATATCAGCTGAAAGACGTTCACTGGTGCCACCCGCATCCAGCGACTTTCACCAGGTCACGAGTCCACCTTGTGGGGTGCCTACCTACGCTGCGCCTTCCGGTACGTGACCGCCACTCGAGAACCTTACCGCCCCAATGGCCATCGGTTCAATGCAATCCACGCGCGACGAGCCCCGCCCACTTCACTTTAGCGATTCGAAGAGCTATATCAGTTACTTTGGTTCTGCTGTGGATGGTCTCATTTGTAATCCGATCTCGCAGAGAGACTCTTAGCATAGGCCTCTCCATTGCCCTTTGGGTGACTTTGAGCCTTCTTATAAGGCCCATTGTAAGCGACCACGGTTTAGTACCGTATGACAGCATGAGTGATTCGCGTAGGGCGAGCCGTCGCGCCTGTGTCCCTCCGGCTGATAGACTGACAGCGTGAGTGGATCGCGTAGGGCGAGCCGTCGCGCCTGCGGCCCTCCAGCTAATAGAATGACAGCGTGAGTGAATCGCGTAGGGCGAGCCGTCGCGCCTGCGGCCCTCCAGCTGATAGAGTGACAGCGTGAGTGATTCGCGCAGGGTGAGCCGTCGGACCTGCGGCCCTCCAGCTGATAGAGTGACAGCGAGAGTGGTTCGCGTAGGGCGATCCGTCGGGCCTACGGCCCTCCAGCTGATAGAATGAAAGCGTAAGTTAATCGCGTAGGGTGAGCCGTCGGGTTTGCGGCCCTCCATCTGATAGAGTGACAGCGTGAGTGGATCGTATTGGGAGAGCCGTCGGGCCTGCGGCCCTCCAGCTGATAGAGTGACAGCGTGAGTGAATCGCGAAGGGCGAGCCGTCGGGCTTGCGGCCCTCCAGCTGATAGAGTGACAGCGTGAGTAGTTCGCGTAGAGCGAGCCGTCGGGCCTGCGGCCCTCCAGCTGATAGAGTAACAGCGTGAGTGGTTCGCGTAGGGCGAGCCGTCGGGCCTGCGGCCCTCCAGCTGTTAGAGTGACAGCGTGAGTGGTTTGCGTAGGGTGAGCCGTCGGGCCTGCGGCCCTTGAGCTGATAGAGTGACAGTGCGAGTAGTTCGCGTAGGGCGAGCCGTCGGGCCTTCGGCCCTCCAGCTGATAGAGTGACAGCGTGAGTGTTTCGCGTAGGGCGAGCCGTCGGGCCTGCGGCCCTCCAGCTGATAGAGTGACAACGTGTGTGGTTCGCGAAGGGCGGGCCGTCGGGCCTGCGGCCCTCCAGCTGATAGAGTGACAGCGTGAGTGGTTCACGTAGGGCGAGCCGTCAGGCCTGCGGCCCTCCAGCTGATAGAGTGACAGCGTGAGTGAATCGCGTAGGGCGAGCCGTCGGGCCTGCGGCCCTCCAGCTGATAAAGTGACAGCGTGAGTGGATCGTATAGGGAGAGCCGTCGGGCCTACGGCCCTCCAGCTGATAGAGTGACAGCGTGAGTAAATCGCGAAGGGCGAGCCGTCGGGCCTGCGGCCCTCCAGCTGATAGAGTGACAGCGTGAGTGGTTCGCGTAGGGCGAGCCGTCGGGCCTGCGGCCCTCCAGCTACTAGAGTGACAGCGTGAGTGGTTCGCGAAGGGCGGGCCGTCGGGCCTGCGGCCCTCCAGCTGATAGGGTGACAGCGTGAGTGGTTCACGAAGGGCGAGCCGTCGGGCCTGCGGCCCTCCAGCTGATAGAGTGACAGCGTGAGTGTTTCGCGTAGGGCGAGCCGTCGGGCCTGCGGCCCTTCAGCTGATAGAGTAACAGCGTGAGTGGTTCGCGTAGGGCGAGCTGTCGGGCCTGCGGCTCTCCGGTTGATAGGCTGACAGCGCAGGTGGCTTGCGTAGGACGTGTACTCGGACCTGCGGTCCTCCAGTTGATATACAGAGAGTGTGAGTCTCTCGGATTCACGTATTCGTGCCATAGTGCCGTCGGGCCTATGGCCCTCCAGTTGATAGATTTCATGGATTGACCCTTTAGGCCCTCGGTTCGCGTCGGACTTTCCGTCAGACCTGCGGTCCTCCGGTTGGTCGACTCAGAGAATGAGTTTATATTTTATAGTCTCGAAATTCGACTTGTATAAAAATTTAAACTTGAAATTCTCAATAAACCAAATTGATTGCTATATTCCTTATTGTCAGATCTCTGTTATCTAAGGTACTTATTGTATGAATAACACGTCCATTTGAGATACTTCGGGCATTCAACCTTACAATTACCACGCCGAGCCTTTGGTTTTTATTTGTCAATCGAGATATTAAATTTAAAAAAATGGTGTCGGATTTCAAAAAATAGGGATTCGCCTCCCGTTGCACATAAAATAATGTCCATTACAATTGCACTAAAAACTTGAAAATAAAATAAGTAAAAAAAGTTTTAAGTTAAACGGTTTTTATTGCACCAAAAACTAGAAAATAAAAATTTGTTATAACTAACCGTAGATGCAACTTTCTGTAGATTACTCACGTGAAACTATTATCACTGTAGTTTTCCGAAGTCGGATGCTGAAAGCCACGTTTAGCCTCTATGTCAGTGGATTAAGCGTTACCTAATCGGAAACTTTTACTAAACTAAAATAAAAACGTGGGGCGTTATTATGAAGAAAGAAACATACAAGTTCAAAATATGCAATTTCATTTCATTTCATTTTCATTTTCATTTATTTATTCAACATACAAGCTCAAGTAATTGTAGCTTTAATTTTGCAATTAATCATCCATCTGTTCCATCACTTCCACAGAGGTAAATAGCTTTTATCAAGGCCAGAACAAAACTTATTACACTATTGCTGTCTTGATTTATATGTGTGTTCTTAAATAACTATAGTGACTTTATCACGCCCCACGTTTTTATTTCAGTTTGGTAAAAGTTTCCGATTAGGTAACGCTTAATCCACTGACATAGAGGCTAAACGTGGCTTTCAGCATCCGACTTCGGAAAACTACAGTGATAATAGTTTCACGTGAGTAATCTACAGAAAGTTGCATCTACGGTTAGTTATAACAAATTTTAATTTTCTAGTTTTTGGTGCAATAAAAACCGTTTAACTTAAAACTTTTTTTACTTATTTTATACTATCGTTAAATCTGTTTCTCTGAAAAAGTTATAAATGGATTGCAAAAAAGACGGAATATCAAAATCACCTCAACAACTATTAAGTACCTGCTTACTGCTGATACACACATGAAACATTAACCAGAACAATTATATTGTAATTTAATCCATGGCTTATCCCAGAAGCCTTGCTTTTCGTCTGGCTTACATATAGTATAGGTACCACTTTAGGCTAAAATAGCTTTGTAAACACTAAACAGTTGACTCCATAGAATTTAAATTATAGAATTTAGGTGCGATACCAGCCAGTAATAGTACTGGCCGGGTAATCCAGTAAGCGACAGGACATTTTTCCAGAGGTCCGATAATCATGAAAGCTTAAATCAACATAATATCAGACTTCATTAAGAGATCAAAAATTTTACATGAAACATTAACACGTCCGCCTCCAGTACTGTTTCACTAAGTGCTAATACTATAGGTACCGATCGAAATTATCTACTATGCGATTGACACGCATGTGTGACTGAACAGATTGTACTCTCATGCTAGTGACAAAGCACTTGTGTCAAAAACGTTCGTATTTCTATAGCACTGGCATAGGAGTATGGCATAGTATGCTAGTGGCATAAGAATAAGATAAGGTTACTCTGATCACGTATGTGTGTCACGTGCATAGGACTGAATCAGATTTTGTTGGTCACACACGCTGTGTCACCGGCGTCGAACGTGTTAACCTTAATCAGAACAATTCTATTGTAATTTACTCCAGTGCTTACCACCGGAAGGCTTGCTTGTCGGTTGGTATACCAATTTAGGGGCTAAAATAGCTTTGTAAACAGGAGTTGACCCCATAAGCCGGTATTTGAACAGAATCGCACCGAAATTCTATTACTGGCCGGGTAATCCCGTAAGCGACGGGACATTTTTCCAGAGGTCCCACACGTTCCTTATCGCTTTAATTTATTGAAGCACTCTTCTGTGCTATTTCCATCGCTTGCCGTGGGCGGGCCTTCTAGAATTTACTGTATTGCGGAGTAGTAGTCAATTTATGCACACAGTATCCTTTAGTGCTGTTTGGTGGCCAGAGTTTCGTAACCAGCTTCGAAATGGGAATAAAATCCCAGTAGGTAACTGGCTTGAAATCGGGACTTTACCGTTTTTGTAAGCACCAAAATGGCGCATAATTATTAATATAATATATTTTCGTGTTTATTTTCGTTTTTTAAACTTATTTTTAATTGTGTGATACTGAGATTTTGAGTAAGTACATCCTGTACATTAATTACAGGAAAATATAATAATCAAAAGTAACGAATGACTTTAAAATAAAATTAATTTGTTAAAAAACGAATACATTTGATTTAGAAATGCGACCAATTAAGTTAAATGGGCTGACAGAGAATAAAAACAGTAATCTTGCATTAGATAGACACACTTGTATTTATTGGTAATCTAAAAATTTTAAACAACTAAAAATATTTTTAACATGACGAATTTACGATTGAAACGTATACAATACACTAAACGGGCCAGGAGTATTAATATCACCAAATCATCATTCCTTTATAACGAATTCTAATAATGAAATCTGGTCAGAATTCCCTATTTTTTCGCCTATTTTGAGGGTTGCCGTAAATGTCATATAAGGTCGTATTTCAAAAACCAGTTTGCTCGACTTATCGGGTTTCAGCAGGCAACCCTCGATTTATATTTTTGTACACCGAACCAGCAATGAGAATTAGCACACTGATCCTCCCACGAGGGACCCGGCACGTTCTGACGCGGCTCTAAAAAGTCATAAAACTTTGCACATTTTGTGGGTCCCTAGTTCATTTTAAAGCGTAACAGATGTGCTTTGCCGGAAGAGATGTTAATACATTCAGTCATTGGTTTAATGTTGTTTCTTATGAGATTTTGTAAGCAATGGATATGATGATTGGTGACTTCTTGGGCATATTTGCAATGCTGCTGAATGAATGACTGTGTAATGACTTTTCTCAATTAATTGTATTTTCTTTCATAAGATTTTGTAAGCTACACTCGGTGCAAAACTTTAAAAAAACTTGAAAATTGACAAATGGGTACACTTTAGCCAAAAAAAATACCAATATTATTGAAAAATCTGTATCCAATCTTATTCCCTATCTCGGAGTCTTCAACTTACAATGTGTGGGTGTGAAGATAATTATGTATATTTATGGATGTATGTGCTAACTATGTCAAGTCGATTTGAAAAGTTTTGTTAAAGTTTTGCACCCATAGTTCCGACCCTTAGTAATTTTTCATAGAAAATACTGCAAACGAACTGATTTCAAAGAGTTTACTTTGTACAGGATAGGCTCCTCCTTAAAATTAGATTATTTTGTTATTTTCCTAAATTGATCGAGTCGTTACACTGATTTGTGCAGCCCAAATTTTAGAGTAAAACAAACCGCCAAAAAGGTATGGAAAAAGGGTTTTTTAATTAATGATTTGCTATTTTTATATCGACGCAATTATCTGACAATAACATAATATATTTTTGTATTATATGAAAAAAAAAACTGGGACAATCCATTACTTATGTACAATTGGATATTAAATTGGATTCCATTTATGCGGTAAACATAAAATCAATTTGAAATCAGTAGATTATAATATTTTCCATGAAGTTTTATACCCGACGCGTATTGTTTGACGGAGAGTGAATGTATTTAGTGGATAAAGAAATTTGAATATTATATTTTAGGACATCTTACACAAATCGAAGATGGAACGAAGATTTTGATTTTTTATAGTGTAACAGCCGTATTCATAAAAAGTTAGAGGACTGTTGAAGGGTCCTTCAGAGACGGATGTCAAAAAACGTTATTCATAAACGTCAAATAGCGCTAATCAGTCCCTCAACAGTTCATTATCTCTTGCTCAAGTTACGAGCTCGTGCACCCTACTTTATCTCCTCATTAAGCCTTATTTTACAAGATAGCGGCCAGAATATCGAACAGCTGTTTTTGACATGAGCGCAAGTCGAGATGTTTTTAACAGGATCCGCGCCTGGCCGATGGTTTGAGCTATTCAGCCAAGTTTTTCTTATTCTTAACAATTAACCAAAATTTAATTTCGTATAAATTCGTCATCAATGTGATTACAAAAGTAATAAACAAAAATTCCCTTTCAACTTCTTGTACTTATTGCCAAAGACCATGACCGCTGGTTAGAAATTGATACTTACTGTTTTGACACCAGTGCTTCTGCCAGTTGGACGGCCGGAGGCTACCCCTCATGTTACTCCATGGGCTGGGGCTTCTTGGTCTAAATTCTGACTTGTTTGCCGCTGAAGTTCCTATTTCAATCTGAAAAATTACATACATGTAAATGATCAAATGTTTCTTTAAACTACTTTTTTCCCTAAGTTAGATATGCCTTATGTATGATATGATAACATTCCATGTAGGTTTTCATCTATTAGCTACATTTCAAGGATTATAAAGCAACCATAATTATTATTATCTATGAAATTTTATTATAAATACATTTGTTATGTTGCATAAATGCAATCCTGTCTTAACACTTGATAGGGCACAGGTCTCAAAAACAACTACCACTGTGACAGTCTTTTTGTTGTATTTTTTTCTTAAGCATATTTTTTTGTACTACAGGATGGATAGAGGCCTGAATCCAGGATTGTTTTGAGTCTTGCCTGTTAAAGGGTTAACTATCTTCCCTTACACCCATGAAACATCAAATTAAAGTATAAATATAACTATTATAGGTGCTATATTTTGGATATTATGTTGAAACCATCTACCACTTTTTCATATAGTTGCCATTTCAATGTATATGTACCTAAATATTAATTTCATTATCTTTGAACTTAAGCTTTCCATATACTTGATTAGAACATTAAACCTACAGTCATTACTTTTTGATTTAGCACAAATGAACATGTATTGTATGTATGTATGAAATGTAGGTATGCAAAGTAAGGAAGTGTCTCACAGAAAAACAAATATAATAGCCTACCAATATACAATAATAACCTTAAAACTCGATGCACATACCTACACATGAATACAAACAATGACTTACCGCGTTTTTATTTTCCATCCAAAACACTTTCTTTTGCTAATTCTTGTAGCAACATGCGTAATAAAAATCGTTGAAAAGTTACAAGTAATAATTTCATAAACTTGTTATAAGTCCGTACAGAGCATAATTAAATCACATGTTTTTTATTACGTATCTTATCTTCTACGGTCCAATTTTCATTTCGTATTCTTGAATTCACTTTTAAGAATGAAATACATCATAAAATTGCAAGTCGTAACATAAAGTTTGCAATTTCCACTAACATAACAATGGCGCCATCCGATCATAAGCTGTCAAATTAAAAAAAAAGTATTGATGTGCTTACATTTTTGAGCCATATTTGTCAAGACGGCAACATAACAAATCCAATCGGTAAATTAACGGCTTATTAGTTAGTTAATATAGGTTTAGTGAGCGTTTATGAATCAACATTTAGATAAACAGTTCATTAGGCTTAATCAGTGTATTAGTTAATGAACAGATCAAACCTCCATTAAGGAATTTTTATATGCTTATGCTAACAAGCTTATGAGCCGCCTGTTTAATGAATCAATAAGTAATAATCTATATTTATTATTATGCGTTCTATCGATCATTTTTATCGTCATACAGTCACACTGTATTATTGTTGTGTTTTGGAGACTTTATTGACGTGAAAAGTGGAGTGGATGTTAAATAAAACCGAAATCTACCTGTATGTATTATCAAACAAAAACTTTCTCTTCTGAATTTCTTTATTAGGTATCTTGGAATAGAATCGATATTAAGCTGCTCACGATATTTAGCGAATTGTTAATGATACATTTTCTTGAATTATGCTTTATTTTATCTCAAACCTGTATAAGAATGACTTTAAAATAAATATAAATTTTAACTTGTTCAATAAGATAGGTTTAATTTTTAAGATCACTTATTCTGGCTTCTGCTGTCTTAATAAATATATTGTTCTTTATTCGATAGTTTTCATTAAAGGTACGAATCCCAGTTAACCGGTCATTCAAAAGCCAGTGTAGCTACAACATTCATCATGCCGTTAAATAAATCTTGCAAATCAATTGCATTGCCGCGGATAGCATGAATAAGAATCCTATCGCCACCAATATACATTAAAATCTCAATTTAACCTCCTTTTACATTGAAAAGCTTATTCTGAAGTCGAGCACAAATCTTTAAGCGACACAATCACATTTCCATTCGGAATAAACGCGGCCCCAGAACTGGTCCCTGGGGTACCCCGGTACGTTGACTAGCGATTCCTTATAATTAACTTTACTTCAAACGCCTTCCTTTAATTAGAGAGTTATTCGAATTTGATTGAAAAATGTTTGAAGAGTGCCTCTTTGAATATTTAGTTGGGGAGATCTAATATTTAATGATTTATTGCGATGTTCTTAATATAATAGTGTTAGACTAATAGTACTTATTGCTAGCAAAATATGATGTTATTTGACATTACTTTAAAAACTACTAATTCTGTATCTCCTCTGTAATTCTGTATCTGTATCTCCTAGTGCTTTGAGTATTATGTAAAGGAGTCGTCTTTCAGTAACTTAACCTGCTGAAATTCTTACCCAATGGTCTTCCATTATGTAAAAACTAGTTCACAATCGATGAATGGTTAATCACAAAATCGCTGTACAGGTCACAATCGTCATAAAAATGGTCTTACGTGCTGTTAGAAAATATAGTATGTATCCAGCCTAATGAAATTAGGTAAGCTTGGCAAAAGATGATATACGTGAATTAATTCAATGTTTAATTAAATTTATCGTTGTATTGCATAACTAATTTTATTGAAGTAAAAAATACTTAATATTTCACATGGAATCGATCGATAATTTTCTCTTTCGTGACATATTATGGCGTCATGTTCTAAATGTTTGTGTGTATCTAAATGAGTATTTGCTGCTTATTTTTCACAATGTCCGTGTGTGATGACGATAACACAGATTGTGGTTATACTAATGAGTAATTAAGCACGTATTGCTTCTTCGGCTCGTTTAAAATCTGACATACAAATAACTACGCAATTTTTTCCTGAAAATGAATTCTAAATTAGTGATTTTTCGTACAGGGGAAATGTAGTGTGGGAGATTGCTATAGTCACACTATTGAAGCGACCACAAATTCACTGATTGAAACCCTGAGTGAACATCTGTCTATCATATATTTTTTTTATTGCTTATTTGATGGCACTGCTTGGTAAAAGCTCTCTTCCTCATATCCTGATACAATAATCTGTTATTATTTTGAATTCTGCCATTATGTTTGTCTTTGTGTACATAATTGTTAAGACTTTACAAAAGCGTTCAATTACTTAATGCCGTTTGTAGGTTTTCTGCTGGAAATTAGGTTTCTTTCTTTCTTTTCGTCATCAATAAAATGTATGACATTTTCTTGGAAAATATTTCAAACATCGAACACATTTATTTTCTAAAGAGTCGCAGAGCTGTCTCGAGCAATGTTATCTATTGAATAAGTCCTCCATTTTGCCATTTTGTTCAGTGAATGCCGTCGAATTTTGCACGTGAACATACATTTATAACATACGGGACGGAGTAAAGGCGTACTTTGCCGGTAGTCAGAATTATTTGGTTAATGTCTGGAGTTTTATGTAAATTTGTGTAATGCGGAATCATGTTATGTGTCACTAAAGTTGTCAGACCTGGTAATCGTAATTTGCCACTCAGCGGCATTCAAGTTTATTGCATAAAAATGTGTGACGTGCATAAATTTTCTTAAAATTCTGTGTATTTTGTGGTTTTGTTTATTTCTGTTTTGTTAGTATAGTATGTGTCTTTGTTTAGTTAAGTGTTACAAAGTCTACGAATAAAGTATTATTCTCTTTTATTCTATAATATAATTGTAACGAATTTATGGAAGTGTTTTTCTAGTGAGACGTGTCGAAAATAATCTTTCTCTTCTAATATACAAACATATTTTAATATTTGTTCATAAAGCGTGTATTTCTTGAAGAAGTAATCGCCCTATTTTAATAAGCTTTCCTTATGTTTTGTGGATTTTGTATCATTATTGATGATTTTAGGTTAAGATAAATAAATAAAAATAAATAAATATCTTGAGACATCTCACACAAATCGACCTAGTCCCACGGTAAGCTCAATTAAGGCTTGTGATGTGGGTACCAGGCGACGATATATGTAATATATAGATACATATAGATACTTAAATACATAGACAGCCATGACCAATAAGATATGATACTTCAAAAGAGGAATGTACAAGTTCTTATTGGGTCGGCAACGCGCATGTGACACCCCTGGAGTTGCAGGCGCCCATAGGCTACGGTGACTGCTTGCCATCAGGCGGGCCGTATGCTTGTTTGCCACCGACGTGGTATAAAAAAAATATATATATATTTTAATTTAAGTTTACCTTTTACACCAAATCGATGAGTTATTATATTCTATTTGATTATGTCTTTGTGTACACATTACACATTAAGAGGACCCTCATCAGGAGTACCCGTGCGTATCAAAAGTAAAGTCCGACGTGCTAACCTAGCCGATGAAAAATGTCAATTCAGCCTGAGCACTATGGAAACGCAATCATATTTCCACTTATCTGCATCCGTGTGATATGCCTGCATAAATATCTGCGGCCCTACCGGGATTTTCGAAAACCGCAAATTTCGAGAATTTGTCTCTGTCACTCTAATGTAATGACGCATTCGTTGGAGCGAGAGAAAGATCCAAGAAATTACGAATTTCGATGTTCGCGGTAATAGAAGCCTGATATTGATTTCGTGTTGACATATCCATCCGTCACAACATATTGGCGAGGTTTTATTATGGTGATCACATGTTAATGCGCGGGGAACTAAATTTACTCTTCATGTTCACACATTCATCTTGTATGATATTACGCCTCTTTGCAGAGTGGTGAAAAACAACGAACCTGCAGTGTTATTCACTAAGGAAACCGCCTTGCTGACAGCGCTGTGACAGCGCTGCGGCAGCGTCGAGCCCAAAAATGGTATTCACTAATGTACTCTAAACGACACTAGTGCTCGGCGACGAATGCGGCGTGAGCTGGAACTACACTGCGTCGAGAGTTTGACGTTTAATGTACGAACTTGGTATTCTCTAACGAAAAACAGCGACGAACTCGCCCACAACCTCGCTCACAGCCTCGATTCCTAATGTCAAATAAAACAGCAAGGATTTTAGACAAAGCTGTCTCGACGTCGAGCTCGTTGACGAACGCAGCGTCGAATGTGTGAATAAGAGAATAACATAGCCTGATATTTTTTGAGCATTTTACGTAAATGGATATAATAATTGAGCTCAATAATATTGTTTTTGAATATTGAGGCAGTTATTCTAGAAAGTCATGAAATAAAACTAATGACACGTATTATAATTATCTAGTGTATTAATTACAACCCGACGTTTTAATCTCTTTATTGCGTTCATCAACCGTTGATGACAAACGCTGTGAAGAATTTTGCAAAGCTGCATTCATTATTTCGTCATCATTTTACAAGACAATTCGTATACATAGTTTTATTTTGTAAAATTCAATATTTATGGCAATTTCACCAACGGAATCAAACAACGTGATTTAAGGTTACACAAATCTTGAAATACTTTTTATGCGGGAACTACGAGTAAGAGATAATTTACGTATTGGAAACCAAAAAATAAATAAAAGGAATAAAATAAAGTACAATTTGTGATGAACAGTCACATAAATCCATATACCGGGAATCTAACTCAAAATGGACACGCAGGTTGTTATTAATGCACGAGTGCATTAAAAACAACCCTAAAAGTATTCCTAAATCTGAAGAGGCCAAGGTAGGTAGCACTTTAATTTACTCGTAGGTACAGTCAAAGGCAAAATAAGGTATGTATAAAAATGCTCAACACTTTAATTCTGTGTAATAAGAACGTTGTAACATATTTAGAAGGGGATTCTTTCGATACTTATTTTTGCACATGACTATACATTAATTATGTATACATTTTTAAAAGACCTTTCTTTACAACTCTTCTGTAACAAAAGAAGGCTGAAATAATTATCCCTGTGGATCCCAAATGACTTACTATGAGTAGAAAGAATAATATGTATTTGGTGAAATAAAAAGAAATTATTGAACTTACATACACAATTACACACCAAAAAGGTTGCCACAAAGCATAACTGATGGCTAGGTTATGACAGCAATAGAAAAACGACAACGACCTTGATTTAAAAAAAAAACAGGATTTATAATATGACAAAAAAATCTGCACCTAAATGAACGCATCCCACTTAAATCCAATTATTTCGTTCAAACACGAACTTAAACTCAAAGATACGATCGACAACTTCAATTTTTCCGAGCAAACAGTATTTCTATTTAAGCCGCTCCAATCGGATCGCATTGTGGAGTTGGCCGGTAAACATAATTATTTTCATGTCAATATCAACATTGAAATTGTCCGTTCGCAAGCCCAATAATGTATTCGCTGGGTCACCAGCTCACAAACACGGGTGGTGCAAGAAACTGTGTAGAGCGGTTTAAAATTTAAAGTTAAATAAATAAATACCCCGTGTGGTAACAGCAGTAAAAATAAATTTATCACCACCCCAACTCTTTCCGCGGTTGTAGTAAGAGTCGACTAAGGGATTGAAGTGTCACTGACCATTATTTGATTTGATTGACGATGGGCAGCAGCGTGACCATAGTGGACACATTACTGCGATAGCCAATCCGCTTCCCCAGCGTGGAGATTATGGGCGTCTCCTAATGCGTCTATACGCATAGTTTTTAGGAGAGGTCTACATCAGGCAGTGAACTGAGATAGGCTGATGATGTGATGTGAAATAAATATCAGTGTAGGACGTCCACTCATGAGATGGATCAGTCTTATGAAGATCTCCGGGAGACACTGAATGCTGGTCACTTCCAACTAACTGGTGTATGTAGGTCCAGAGTGTCTACTATGGTGATGCTTGCCCATCATCAATTTCCAATAAATTTATAGTCAGTGACACTTTAATCTTTTAGTTGTCTCTTACGACACCCACGGGAAGAGTTGGGGGAAACGTTCCTTGCCGACTATCAAGTAAAATTATTTTTCACCTTCCTTGCTCGGAAAGGGCTTTTTTATTCTTTAAAAACAGATAGCAAAGTTGCGTTTTATCCACAAGAGTGCAGTTACCCGATACTCCAACCAAGTGTATTTGGTTGGAGTATCAGGGTTGTAATGAAAAAGAGAATTTAGGGTACATTGTCAGTAACTGAACTTCCCTTGATTTTTTCAAATAAAAGTGTATTTTACATAGATCAGTTGATTTTATTATGTTGTGTTTCCTCACTTAAGGAAGGTGAAAAGTTTTGTGTTACACACGGCTGCAAAGGTTTTTTAGCTCGTGTGTATTGCAACACTCTATATGCTCAGGATTCTATTCTTGGACCACTCGCTTCGCTCAGGATTTTATTTTCGTACCATAGAATCCATTCGCTAGCTCATGGTTCAACCCTAGAATCCGTTCGCTATATCGTGTTGCAATTCCACACTCGGTTAAAATACAACTTTGCACCCTTGTATAACAAATAACTATTCCCAATTTGTTTCGTCAGAATTCAAATTGTATCTTTGTGTTGATCTCCGAGTACGCCTCTGTGAGGCACTTATTTTGTCCAAGCTGAATTACTGTCTCACTGCATACGGACCATGCCTTTATAAGCGTTCTCAATGTCTCATACAGAGAGTACAAAATGCTTGCGCCAGGTTTTGCTTTCCGATTCCCCCTAGAGGCCACGTTACACCTTTTCTGGTAAACGCAAACCTTTTGAAGATGTCTGCCCGCCAAGAGTTAATGATTGCATGTTTACTGTTTGTTTGATACAATTCACACAAAAACCCCTTCTTACTTACATAAGAAGCTCATCTGGTTCTCAAACGGTCACCATCCTGTCAGAGCCTCTCGAGCGATCATTTTGCAGATCCCCCGACACCGGTCGGCGGCATTCAGAGGGAGTTTCCGATATCGGGCCACGAAATGTTGGAACAACATACCCCCACCAATTCGTGGTATAAAGAATAAAAAATATTTCAAATTGAAATATCGTCAACATCTTCTAAATATACAAAAGCTAAATCCTTAAATTATCAGTTTCTCCCTACCAATATAATAAAATAAAATATGTCCCGTTTTATATGTCAAGCGTAATACCTACACATTATACTTACGTAGGATGCCCTGAAAATTTCGGCAATTTAATACTTAGGAACGTATATTTGACATGTGTTATACCTCTTTCTTACAAGCATAGTCTCATTATTCGAAAACACTGGCCACTTAGAAAAAAAAAACAATGTCCGATATTCAATTGTTTTTTAAAGTCGTTGAGTCGCTGGTGAAAATGGAGCTGTCCCGCGAAAGTTTTAGAGCAATGATTTATTATGACTTTAAAAGTGGATTAACACAACAACAATGTGGAGACCGATTAACTATTGCTTTTAGTAGTGAAGCACCTTCAAAGACGACCATATACAGGTGGTATTCGGAATTCCAACGTGGCCGTGTGTCTCTTGCGGATGACGTACGTGAGGGTCGACCGAAAACGGCCGTTACCGATCAAAACATCGATGTTGTTCGCCAACTGATAAAGGAAGATAGGCATGTTACATATCGGGAGATTCAGGAGACTTTAGGCATTGGAATGAGTCAGGTACAAGTTATTTTACAACAAGAGTTGGGCGTGCGGAAGTTATTTTCCCGGTGGATTCCTCACTTGTTATCTGACGACCAGAAAACGGTACGTGTCAATTGGTGCCGCAAAACTTTAAAAAGATTTAATGGAGGAAGCTCAAATGCCGTTTTTAGTATTGTGTCAGGTGACGAATCATGGATTTACGCATATGAGCCTGAATCGAAAAACCAATCTCGAGTTTGGGTTTACGAAGACGAACCGAAGCCGACAAAAGTTGTTCGTTCTCGCAGCACGATCAAAAAAATGGTAGCCACGTTTGTCTCCAAATCGGGTCACGTGGCGACTATCGCTCTTGAAGATCGAAGAACTGTCAATGCCGATTGGTATATAGGCGTTTGTTTACCGATTGTTTTTGCTGAACTGCGAAAAACTAACCCTAACCGCCGTATTATACTACACCATGATAATGCCAGCCCTCACACCGCTCAGAAAACAGACGACTATCTGAAGGGCGAAAACGTCGAATTACTGGACCATCCTCCGTACAGCCCCGACCTAAGTCCCAACGATTTTTTTACTTTCCCGAAAATAAAGAATCGGTTGCGTGGTCAGCGTTTTCAGACCGCGGAAGAAGCAGTCGATAAGATAAGATAAGATAAGATAAGATAAGATTTATTTATTGTAAACTGTGTACATAAGGATCATAATACATAAAATCTGTATCAACAGTTGCTCATTTCGAGCGTACAAAATCGACGCTTATAAAATGGCCATTTTGTCAACCCCCACTTCAGACTTCAATAACTGTTTTAAAAACTGGTTTCAGAGAATGAAAAAGTGTATTAAACACAAAGGAGAATACTTTGAAAAACAATAAAAGTACTTTTATTTCATTAAAATGCGTATTTTTTCCGATTCCCGAAACTTTCAGGGCAACCTACGTATATCTGGCAATACAATCAATACAATCAGAATATTTGTTTTTTTTTTTTATCAAAGTCAAAGTCAAAGTCAAATAATTCTTTATTCAAATTGGAATAGCAACAAACTCTTTTGAATCGTCTAAATATGAAAACTACTTCCGGTTCGAACCCTATACCGCTGACCCAAGAAGAACCGGTAAGAAACTTGGCTATCTGTAATAATAATAATAATCTGACCATTTTAGTCTATAATCTAACGTACACACACACAGCCATACACACCCACGCACACTATCTCACGCCCAAACACTCACTACAGATTCTTGACGTTGCACTGGTCGTCAATGTAGTAGTAGTATGTGGAGTCCTGGCAGAATATCAGCGATGTGGCGTCTGCCGCATCATAATGCTGAGCCAGCGCCCATTCTATGCCACGACACATGGCCTAGATTATATTTGTAATAGTTTTAAGAAAAATGTACCTAGATATTAATTATATTATGTTAATCCCTAAGTTTTCATTGTTCGATTTATGCCATGTAAATTGTGGGTGAGAATAAAGTTTTTATCTATCTATCTATCTATCTATCTATCTTTAGGTTCTCGGTCGAAAGAATTCAATTCGGTTCATTCGACTCGTCTTAACGGCTTTGATAAACGATAATTTTATAGGCTCTATATCGCAGCTACTAACGTATGAAGGGCTCCGAACTGCTCGATCTCTATGCATCAATATCACCCCCAAATACTCTTCAAAACATGATGGATAGCTAATTTTGGCCTATGGGAAAAAATAAATAAGATCTGCAACATAATACTGATATTAAGAACGTGGAAGCGCCCCATTTAGGAGCGTACTCAACATCGTTAAAAATATAAGTAATTAGATGGTCATAAAAAAAACATTTTATATGCGAGAGGGATTCAAAAATGCTGAAAATTTATTTCAAAAACTTGAAAAATTACAAAAATATGATAAAAAACTATTAAACAATTTTTCAACTAAACCAACAAAACCGGTGGTTTGCAAATATATAATGTACGTATAAATGATTTAAAATTCACTTTTTTCTGATGGAATGCAATACAGCAAACCTGGGTTACATATTCTAAAAAGAACACTCGGTAACAAGAGTTATTTCTAAAGCACATCTTCTCATGCATATTATTCGACCTGTATGCTGATTCCTTTGATATATATTCAAATTGAAACTCATAAAAGCAACAAATGTCACGGAAACACTTCAACAGTATTCCACGTGTCACTTTTTTTTATCAATTATCGGCCTAATGGGAACTCGTTCCTATGAGAGTGATAAATTTTCTTACAAAGTTAAAAACCATTTCAGAATACAGCACATAAAACACTGAAAGTTATGTTTTATAAGTTTTTGACGCAACGTATACAATAACACACAATCCCTACAAAATACTAAAAAGGAGCAGGCAAGATCAATAATATATATCTAAAAGATAGTTTTTTTTTATAATTCCAACGTTAATCTTGTGAGGCCGTTACCATGCTGGCCGGTGGCCTGATACTAAACTTATATACTCGTATAGCTAAAATCTATTTTATCACTATGAGCGATCCTTTCGGCATACTTTAGCAGTGGATAGCAAAGTTTCCCAAAACAACACTAAATATCCGCCATACGGATTTCGTTTGATGCAGGCGCCATCAGCCACACTGGACAAGCGGGTTGGCGATCGCAATAATGTGTCCATTAAGATGACGCTGCCGCCCGTTATCAATGTTTAACAAATTATTGGTCAGTGATACTTTAATCCCTTAGTTGACTCTTACGATACCCACGGGTAGAATTGAGTAGTGTTGAATACATTCTTACTGACACCACCATGCCACCATATCCACTCAGTTCGTTTAATGCACTGGATGAGATATGTGAGATATGCACTAGTTACCAACAAAATTAAATCTTAAATTACTTGTTGATGGAGACAAAGACGATCCTAACGTCTAAGTGTTCTAGGAAATCGTAGGCTAAATAAATGTGCAAAGCTGGCAAGCCCTTTTCGGACCGTATTACTAAGACAATGCGCGCATGTGGTACCTAAATATTTTAAGAATTGTCTCTAATATTTTAGGACTCGTCCAATAGCTTGCCACTCCTGTCTTAGGCCACCCACCAGATAGTAAACAGCTCTGATATTAATTCTTATAAACCACAGTTGGGCATTTGTTTACATGTCTATCCCATCCCGAATCCCTTCCCGTTCTTCAGAACCTGGAATTGCTTCCAACATTGATAGTTTGCACTGTAAGTTATTTCTAACTTCGGAGATCGATTACTTTATTACTTATTCGGGGAAGGAACTTCAAAGTGAGTTCCATGTAAGCCCTTGTTTGGAAGTTGGTCGAGTTTCGTGAATTGGGTTTGATGTTGGTGCATTTTTTAGGCCAAAAGGCAGCTTTCAGGATTCAATTGGGTACGAGGAAGTAACGAAAGATGTTCTTGTAATCAACACGTTTTGAGCAGTTTAATTTCTTTATGGGTTATGTAAATTTATCAATACAAGAACTTTGTCAAGAAAAGTTACTCTTAAAACGAAGGTGCGAGTTGAAATCTCCGAGGAATTTGAAAGATTAGACACACAGATTTTCAGTTTTTTTTTTTTCACTCATTGCTTGGTTATGTTCTCCTGAATCACCCTTGAAATCACAATTTGATAGCCTTTCAATTAACGCATTTACTTTTATTGCTCGATACTTACGTGGCCTTTCTATGAAGGGCGACCAACTAATTATATTACTAGAATGTACTAGATATTTTTACACAGCAAAATTTGCAATTTTATGTCCAGTAGGTGACGAGATAGAATAATGCAAAGAAAGGTGACCCAGTTATGCAACTAGACTGCTAAATTGTATAGTTTCAGGTCAAGAGAATCATCCTGTGGGTCTTGACATCGAATTTATGGGAAACGCGAAGTAATGACCAGATTTCTTGATAGTATTGATCAAGATATTATCGCAGTTCGAAGGCTCCGTCAGCGTCAATATTTGATATAATTTCAAGGATTTTAATTTAAAAGATCTATACATTTTGCTTAATTTGTGTGAGCCGCTGGAAATGTCTAAGTTTGTCTGATTACAAAATATAATTGAAAAGTACAAAATTATAATTCAATTTAGGCATTTCCTTTTAACATAATTTGGCGACGCAGATGTTGGTTTTCAATTTACTTAAAGCTAAGAAGCCACGAGTTAGTCTTATCCGTTAAGAGTAACAGAACTGTTAGTTGATAAACTCGAAGAAACTTTACAGTTAAGACTTACATGTTCTAATCGTACTTGCTATTTGAACTTGAACTGCCTAATGCTATCTCCGGGATAGGAGCGGTTTAAGTGCTTCGAACTTCGAAAGTTTCACCATTGGACGCCTACATGGAATACAGAGTGTCTTAGTTGGTGAAGTCTGTACAAATATTATCAACAAGTTTTATAATTTATTCATTATGTTGGAAGACATATTCAATGTGGAAACTTTCAAACGATATTATTCCGTGGGCTACTCGGTCTGAAATTAGAAAACGGTATAATTTGGGGGTACCAAGTGTCCTTTTTACAATAGTTAGACATATTCATAAGGATGTTAAAAAAGTATGATAGACATCTCAAAGTGGTAGCTAATAGGCATACGGGCTATTTCAAGATTTCCGTTGTATGACAGGTATGGTTAAAATTAGGAGGTACAAATTTTCCTTTTCACGGCTGTTAGGTAAGCTTATAAAAACGTCAAAAATGCAAGATTGCCATTTATAAGTGCTACCTAACAAAAATGGGGGCCAATCAAAGATGGTGGATCTCAAGTTTTACAAAATCAAGTATATCTCGAGAACTATTAAATATATCTAATTACTCTCTTGAACAAAATTAAAGGCATATCTGTAAGCTTCATATTTTGCATATACACCATATTGCTAAAACCAACCAATAATTAATTGTGACCAAATTTATGAAAATTTCGTGATTTTGATTTTTTTTGTGTCGTGTTTTTACATAGTAGTCATGACGCTAAAAAAATTAAATATTTTTTTAAAGATAGTGTATTTAATAAGCTTTAATTTGATGTATATAACTTGTTGGCAGTATTAAAAAAAAGACCCATAAAAAATATTTAAATGAATTGTAGTCATAATCCACCGTATACTTAGTGATTTAAGAGGCGATTTTTTTTATATTTTTCAATCTTGGTTATTTGAAATAAGCACTATTATTTACGAGTGGCACTTCCACCGCCTCTTAAATCACTAAGTATACGGTGGATTATGACTACAATTCATTTAAATATTTTTTATGGGTCTTTTTTTTAATACCGCCAACAAGTTATACGCATCAAATTAAAGCTTATTAAATACACTATCTTTAAAAAAATATTTAATTTTTCTAGCGTCATGACTACTATGTAAAAACACGACACAAAAAAAATCAAAATCACGAAATTTTCATAAATTTGGTCATAATTAATTATTGGTTGGTTTTAGCAATATGGTGTATATGCAAAATATGAAGCTTACAGATATGCCTTTAATTTTGTTCAAGAGAGTAATTAGATATATTTAATAGTTCTCGAGATATACTTGATTTTGTAAAACTTGAGACCCACCATCTTTGATTGGCCCCCATTTTTGTTAGGTAGCACTTATAAATGGCAATCTTGCATTTTTGACGTTTTTATAAGCTTACCTAACAGCCGTGAAAAGGAAAATTTGTACCTCCTAATTTTAACCATACCTGTCATACAACGGAAATCTTGAAATAGCCCGTATGCCTATTAGCTACCACTTTGAGATGTCTATCATACTTTTTTAACATCCTTATGAATATGTCTAACTACTGTAAAAAGGACACTTGGTACCCCCAAATTATACCGTTTTCTAATTTCAGGCCGAGTAGCCCACGGACTATATATATACTTTTATTGGCAATGAGATATGCCTTGATTATGAATAAGTTACTGCGCATTGAGTAAAATGTATATGGATAAGTAATTGTATTTTTACCTCCTTGGAATAAAATAGGTGGAAAGATAGGAAAAATTGTCTTATTATCAGTGCCGTAATTAGGGCGGTGCCAGCGGTGCCCAGGCACAGGGCGCAGACCCTGGAGGGGCGCAGAAATGACCAGACCAGTATCTAGTTTTGTTTCATGCATGGTAGTTAGTAGGTACATTTTGTTTTATTGCGAATATCGGTTTCATACATTTAGTACTAGCTGGTGCCCGCGACTTCGTCTGCGCAGGATTAGTATTTCGAACAATATGTTTATAAATTGTAGCCTATGTGTTATTCTGATGTATAAGCTATATTATTGTAAAGTTTCATTAAAACCCATTCAGTAGTTTTTGCGTGAAAGAGTAACAAACATCCATACAAACTTTCGCGTTTATAATATTAGTAGGATTGTAACGTTCACACTAGTGCGTAACGTGTTATATTGTGATGGCTTATGTATGGAACCGATACAGTTCTGACGCGTCACGTCACGACACATCAGACAAATATAAATCCACCTTGTCTTGCTCGTAATATTACATACACAAACAAAAGTACCTATACCGTAACTATGAGACAAATTCTGTCTATATTCATTTGGAGGACGCCACTTCTAACTTAGAAGTTCTAAGCAAATCTGTCAATCTAGCTGAGAAGATGTACATATAGTTCACGTTACGCTGTCATTGCTGTCAGCACATTCAGGTCCTCCCTTTATCTTTGATTTTATTCATTAACTACGTGCGGCGTTACTGACGCACTAGCGTGCGAGAGATAGATAGAAAATTCATCGTTCGAAAAAGGATGACTTACAGTGACTGTAGCTTCCTGCGAGAGATCATTCAGTAAGCTGACTGTAGCTTCCTGCGAGAGATGATTCAGTAAGCTCAAATTAAAGCAGGCCATACAGGTCAACTGTTCAGGTAAACCGGAGCGTGTATGTTACAGAACTGTGCAAAAACCTGCACAGTTCTGTAACATACACGCTCCGGTTTACCTGAACAGTTGACTTGTACAGGCAAACCTGTCAGGTACACCCTTACGTGTATGGCCTGCTTAATAAAGACGTACCTGCGCTCGACGATGGCCCAAGAAAGATTGTCTGGCCTAGCGATTTTGTCGATTGAACGCGACATAGCACGGCTCCTGTCGTATGACAATGTAATCAAGGACTTCGCAATGAGAAAAGCGCGGAAAGTAAATCTTTGAGTAGGTAGCTGTCCTTTTCTTGTGATTACGGCTTACCTTAGCCAAGGCTAAGGTAAGCCGTAATCACATCTCGATATATCTATATATCGATATATCGTCTATAGTAAAGACCCAAGGGTCTTTACTATCGAGTACTTTGTGGTATTTCTGTATTTGAGCAAATATTTTTGAATAAACAATTTTTATCTTAAAGAAATCTACTAAGTACCTATCGTACCTTCGTAAACAAAAAATAGATAGATTTATTTTTATGCACATTCGTCCACTTTATTGTCAGAGCCTGGTTAGAGCATTTTTCAAGGGCGCAGTTTTGAAAGCTCGCACCGGGCGCATAAAAGGCTAGTTACGGCACTGCTTATTATCAACTACCACAGATAATACAGCATTTAACATTTTTGTAAATACATCCTACTCGTCTCGTATATCATGATGGACAAATAAATTATTTATGAATCTATTAGTAAAAAGTTGTACAAATAAATCAGATGTTATTATGTAAAGCCTAACAACTTACTATTTGACCCTCGCCATGTTGCGGATTTTCAGTGACACTAATTTATTTTACTGGCAATGATTACTGTTTGACATCCGGTGTTGAATGTCATCGAATGTCACCGATGTAAACAAAAAGAAAATATATCGCGACTTAAACGATTTTATCATATAAATGCCGAGAAAGATACCAATACAAGCAAGAAAAATCGTCTTAAATACAATAAAATATTTAAACCAAAGAAAGGACGAAGGATTGAATAGTATTCCATTGGAAAATGTTTTGCAATTGGTTACTGACATGACCGGTACTGACATTTTATAGTACGGTTGTATTTGAATTGGTTAGTTGTTATAATTAAACTTAATAGATTTTATTTATAAAGAAGCGACTTTGCCAACTGTTCAAAATAAAGCCCCACGCAAAAAGAAAATTAATATAGATGACTTCGATAAATGTGCCATACGACACAAAATTCATGAATTTTATGCCGTACGAAAACAAGTACCAAGTATTAAAACTCTATTGAAGACGATTATAGGAATAAAGGTCCTATAATCGAATCCCAGACCGAACGATTTATAATCGAGGTTGGTGGTCCTGAAAGCGACACAACATCTGACGAAGATCAAACTTCATCAGAGTCAGAATATCAAGAATACATAAATATTGAGTATTTGGAATCGGATTTTGACGAATAGGTAATATTACAAAGCTTTGATTCTCTGTAATAATTTTTTTGGTATTAAGAATATCAACATGAAGCCAATACACGCCATGCTGACTATACATGACGTATGCACATTATTGCCATAGGTAAACTGTTTGTAGCGACACTGTGACAGGGTCAAATAGAAAGTTGTTAGGCTTTATTTAAACTATATGAAAATAAAACAATAGTTAAACCGTTGATTAAAACGTTACATTCAAGCACAAAAACAAATTGAATCTTCACCGGCACGCGAAAGTATAAATATTTAAATGAAACGTAGCACATTATATTTTATTATTCACCTAGTAACCATGGGCACTTTGTATACAAGGACTACGTCAGCAAAACGACACAGTTACGATCTTTGCTTAAATCAGTACAGAACCATTAAAGATTAGATTTATATCCGCCAGTAGGCACGTTTTCGATTTATCGACATACACATCGTGAATAATTACGAGCACGACATCGTGTTTACCCCACTATGAGGGAGGGAAATCTCCCTAAAAATGAGCCAAGTGAGTTTGTACTCGCGTTCGCATAGATCAATTTTAATTGGTCAGCTACCATTGCTCGATTACAATCATCACCAATGCTCGGCGGTGGTGAGCTGTTTGTTCCCGCCGAGCATTGATCATCACCATCTTTTCAGGCAGAAGAATTGCTGAACATAGACCCCTTTAGACCTCTACACAACCGTAAGGTCGTCTGTCCATCCATCCTGTATCGTCATTAACGTGGTCTCAACTCGAGAACTTTTAGGCCCCATCAGTCGTCTGCTCTGCGTGCAATTCTGTCTACCTATTGCCACTTCAGTTTGCTTGTCTGGAGGGATATGTCGGTGACGTTAGTTCGTTTACGGATCATTGCTGATTCGATCACTTAGAGAAACCCCGGGTGAGCACGCATAGCACATAATATCCTCATCATCATCATATCAGCCGAAAGACATCCACTGCTGAACATAGGCCTCCCCCAAAGATTGCCACAATAACCGGTCCTGCGTCACCCGCATCCAGCGGACTCCTGCGACCTTCACCAGGTCCACCTTGTAGGGGGCCTACCTACGCTACGCCTTCCGGTACGTGGCCGCCACTCAAGAACCTTCCCGCCCCAACGGCCATCGGTTCTACGCGCAATGTGCCACGCCCACTGCCACTTCAGTTATAAGCACATAATAGTCTTCAACAAATTTTTCGCAAAAAAATAAACTTTTTCTTTGGACAGTTGCAAACTCTGAAACTAGGTAAAATCCAGAAAAGATTATAGAACATTTTTTTGAAATGATCAAAGAATACATTACAAAATTATGTGAAACCACGAGAAATGTATAAAATAATAAATATCTTGGGACATCTTACACAAACCGACCTAGGTAAGGTAAGCTCAATTGAGGCTTGTGATGTGGGTACCAGGCGACAGTTTATATATTAATAAACAGATGCAAATAGACACTTTAACACATAGACAGCCACGACCAAAGAACAAATATTTGTGTAAATAAATACACAGATAATGCCCTCGCTGGGAACCAACTAGCCTACGGAGGTTGACGCCACTTTGATGTATATGTCGCCGTAAGATAAGTATAAAAAGCCGATATATCCCTTTCCGACCGGTTTGATATAATCCTGCAAATTACTTTGCAAAAATCCTGTCACCAAGTAAATTGTATTTTCGAGCTCAAACCTATACCGATCGAATCTGCAGACACTAGCCGACACGTAAAAGTAGCAAATACCTTAGGGCGGCCGCATCAGTCAGTCGCAAGACAGCGTTGAAGATGGCGATGTATTTTGGTGGGAGTAGTAGCACATGTAAGTTCATAATTTCGTATATTTGCGGTGACAAACATTCTATTTATTGAGTGATACTTACTCTTAAAGAGTTAAACGTTTTTATTTAGCACAAATTAGAATAAAATTAAGTGATTTCGTGTAAACAATATGGCCGTAAATAATAAGTGCACAAAATTGTAGGTTCGGACGGAGCTCGTCATAAATATTTGCACGGATATGCATAATCGGTCTTTGCGCATAAAATGAAACCAAGAAAGATAGTCATATGTTTTGAAGAATTGGTTACATATGTCGTCTAATTCGTTAGGTATATATTTCATCGTATTTTAATTAGCGTATCCAAGGAACTGGGTTAATAATATTTTGTATTTTCATCTTGGTTAGGCACTCCATAGTTGTCCATACCTAATATCTCTCGAATTGCTTTGGCCTTGCTATTATGAATGTTGTTCTTTTGAACTCTTCTTTAGTTTTGCTTATTCGTGGATGAATGAAGAAAACACATTATAGAAGGACGTCCAATCTTGATAGTTTCCGGTAAACTTTGCTATGTCTATCTTCGGAAGCTTCACATCATCACTAAAGCTAGGTGTGAGATTACTGCTAATTCTGCTTGTGCACGACGTAGTACTTTCTAGCATAAGCTTTTTAAGTATTTAACCACAAATATTTCCTTGTTTGGCTATTAAAACCCATTAATTCCGTTCACATCTTTAAATCTATTGTTGAATTACTGTGGAAAACTCAATGGTAGTAAATATCGTTTTTTTTTCTTGTGTGAATATGTATAATGTAATGTAATTTACAGATTCTTCGTTTTTCCCAGTCAGTAAAAGTATATATTGCAAATAGTACTGGTTATTACACGTCGACTCCAAAAAATCGTCGTTTTAATCCATTCATCATCATATTATTAGCATTGATAATACATTTTTATCTTCTCAAAATCATGAAGTGAAAATTTTGATTTTTATTTTCTAATTTATCGCCTAAAAGTAGCTTTCACATTTAAAACTCATTTATTTACGTTTGACATCCATCGTTGGGTCACCAATTTACATAGGTGTGCGAAAATTCAACTCAATCTGCCCAGTAGTAGTGTCGGAGTAAATCGGCTGTAACAGACGGACAGATGGACACGCCAGTGATCCTATGAGTGCTCCGTTTTTTTTCTTCTTGTGGTACGGAACCCTAAAAATATAAGATCGCTTATAATAGGAAGTTTTTTCATTAAATAATGTGTTTTATCAATGTTTTTATGTATGTCCATACTAATTTGCAAGATCTTGCATTTACGTCTAGATCCTGAACGTCACTTTCGTGCATGCGATTTTTTTAATGATAAAAGGCAATTCGATTTTTTAAATTATTTTTTACAAGTATACGAAGATAATTTAAAACGATCTACATACATTTTTCATAAGATTTTAGAAAATGTTTGTCTCGGTCGTAAAGGGATAAAACTGTTTTGTCTATCTGACTGCGTCTTATAGATTGGCTTATATATATTATGTAGGAACGAAACGTATGAGTAGACTGACCGATGACTGAATGAACGAGTGAACGAGTGTACTTGGATGGGTATGAACGATGGATCGAGGGGAAGGCTGTAAGACGACCTAGCGAACGGACGTGAGAAATTTCAAATGTAACTTAACATAAGACTGTTTTTTTAAAATTTCATTTTGTTTCGCACCGCTTAAGAAATATACTCCACATTTAACCACATGAGTAATTTTACTTGAATCCCACACTACATATATGTTGTACATAATATATTATTTATTGAAGATTGATTGGCAGCAGTAACGTCATTAGAGTGACGTCACATACTACTGCGACCCAACCCCCTTGCCCACCATGGCGATGATGGGCATTAACCTCCTGAAGCGTCCATACGCAATATACACATAGGCAATAGAAGCCGTTGTCCAACAGTGGACGGATATAGCTTAATCATAATGTGTGTGTAGTAATATATCGAGGGTTACCTGGTGAAACCCGATAAGTGACAAAAAGTGAGATTTTAAAGTAAAAACAGTTTTAGAATGATTCAGTATCGGTCAATCTAATGGTAATATCAGATAAGCTGATTTTACCTGTATCACGGAAATATGCCGAGTAAATAACCCAATAAGTACTTGATTTCAACTATTAATTCAAAACTAAATACTACAACTACATTTAAGACTTAATTTTTATTTATTACTTAATGGAAGAACCACATAATATATATTTATTGGTATTTAGTGCCGAGATATTTACACCTAATCAAACTAAACACACAATGTAGAACCAGTTACTGTTACTTACCCGGTCTCACCTCATTACGATTGCAAACGTTTAAAGGATTTTATTACGAATTAGAATACGTTAAAAGCATTTGTTGGATTCTACTTTTACGATATCATTTATTGCACATACAAATTTATTCAAAGAGAACCCAACAAATAAACTTATAGTACTTATTTGAAACAATTCTCTAATAAAATATTATGTTAAGTCCAGTAATCGGATTCTCGCAAGAGGCCTTTAACAAATTTCTTTCAAATATGTCCGGGGAAGAACCCTATAAGTTTTTCGACGGCCCCATGATCATGCGCAGCCTTGACAAGTAGCGTCACGAACGCAAGCGCACCGCTGCGACGTTGCATATTTAATTGAAAATAGCTGTTAAAAGGGGTGTATTGTATTAAAGAAGGTTGTGAATGATTGTGTTCAAAGTTGTGTGATGGGTGACCGAGGCAGAAAATTAGTGCAACTACCTAGCTTGCAGTAATAAGCTGGAAACAGGTAATCTACTTTTAACTAACCTAGAATAAACGTAGAATTGTCATATTTTACACACCGTGTTTAGAGTAATGAGTTCAAGTAACAATTAATGTAAGCTATTGTAACTAACCGTTACCATGAAAAGCATTGTTGTTGTTTTATTGAACTTATCGGTTTTTAGCACTGACTATGAAAAGCATTGTTGTTGTTTTATTTGATCTTATCGGGTTTTAGCACTGACTATGAAAATAATTGTTGTTGTTTTATGCGAACTTATCAGGTTTTAGCACTGACGATTAATGAGACTTCGCGACTTTGAGTGATTCTTACGATAAAAATAATAAACAGGTAGTTGTGATTAGTACTTTTGATTAAATAATATTGATTATTTTTTACGTTTCAGCGGGGCAAAGTGCCTCCATGAACAGCTTGTCCATGACTAGACCCAGTACTTCAAAGGCAATTGAAAAAAATGTAAGCTGTTACATGCAAAACAATGAAGATGGTAAGCTTCCATGGCCTTGAAGATCCGCACACTGTCCCACGTTACTACCTATTGTGCTTGTGATACTCACACTCCAATTTAAAAAAAAAAACAATTTCAGAAAATGACTCAAACGCGCTATATTGTCAACGACAACAATAGCATGCCAGACTCAAGCAAGTCCCTTGTGGACTACTAAAAAAAACCGTTGTTAGGATTAGTCGGTAACTCAGTTCATCATGCTTAAATTCTTTCCAGATAATGAAACTGACCCACCCGGCAGTAACCATTCGGATGAAGATCCCACACATGTGCCACATCCCAAGGACCCTCGCAATTCCGATGAATCGCAAATTGATATCACCGCCCAAATGCACAATCATAATAGTAAGAAGACTCAAGCAAGTCTTTTACAGACCACTCAAAAACAACGTTACTAGGACAAAGCCAACAGGCAATTTATTCCTCCTTCGGTTTCCTGAAATGATTAAACCGAAGATCCCACCCACGACTATTTCACCAAAATAAATATTATTTCGACCCAGACTTCACCAATGAAAGTCCAAATGTTTCATCCAAACAGGAAGACCCCCTTATGGTGCTGATTGATGAAGCTTTAGATCGAGCCTGGACCGCTGCAGAAGATGACCATTCAGCGGGAGCTCCCTGCGCTCCCGACACAGACCCAGAGAACGACGCACCTCAGCAAAATGACTCCGGCCACGACACCATCATTCCTGAAAGTCCCAGTCCAAGGAAACACCAGGAACGCTCCCTGCCGACACCCGACAATGCCAGTCCCTTTGGTCAAGGCGAATGCACAGAAAGAGCCTCCTCCCACGTTCCAGACTCCGAAGACGATACATTAAAAGTATCAGAACTAACCGACTCCAGCCACAATGACGGCATGATCCGCGAATGCTCCGGCGCCTGCCCACAAGCAGAAGACACTGCTAACCTAATTCTAGACAATGTTTCAGACAAAGTTTAGGATTCCGTCAAACCCCTGAAGCGACGCAAGCAAGCCAAGCCATCTGAACGGAAAGTAGATATCGCTAAAAAGCGAAAAATGGAAGGGCTACCTTATATAACCCAAGGCGTTAAGCGTCCTGCGTTAAGTTCCAAAACCTCCTTGGAACCTCCTCGATCCTTGAAGCCTCCTTTGGAACTTTAGCAGCTTTCGCCTTTTAGCGATATCCACCCTCCACTCGGACAGCTCAGCCTGCCTACGTCGCTTCAGGGGCCGGACACAATCTCAAACCCTATCCAAAACACTGTCCAAAATCAAGTCAACAGCGCCTTCCACCTGCGAACAAGCACCGAAACGCTCACGGATCATGCCGTCACTGTGGTCAGAGTCAGTACCCTCAGGCTCCAATACCCTCAATGTATCGTCTTCGGAATCCGAAACGCAAGAAGAAGCTCCCTCCATTCATTCACCTTGACCAGAAAGACCAACACCGCCAAGCACCGGCAAGGAACGCTCCCGATGCTTCCCTGGACCGAGACCCTCAGGAACAACAATGTCACGGCCAGAATCATCTCGGCGAGGTGCATCGCTCTCCGAATCTGTATCAGGAACACAAGGAGCTCCCGCTGAATAGTCATCCTCCAAAGCAATCCAAACTCGATCCAAAACTTCATCAATCAGCTCCATAAAAAAATCTTCCTGTTTGGATGAAACATTTGGACCCTCAGTAGCAAAATCCGAGTCAAAATCCATTTGTTTTGGCAAAACAGTCGCAAGTAGGATCCTAAGTTCAATCATCTGAAAAAAAACGAAAGCAGAATAAATTACCTGTATAAGCAACTTCATCCCAATAACACCACTTTCAAGCAATCTGTAAAAGACCCACTTGAGTCCCCTTATATACCACCACTACTGCGCATCTGGGCGGCGATATCAATCCGCGACTCATCAAAACTGCGAAAGTCCCCAGGATGCGGCACACATGCAGGATCCTCACCCGAACAGTCACGGCCAAATAAGTCAGCTTCATCATCCGGAAAAAATGCAAGCACAATAAATCAAGTTACAGATCGCTTCCAACAATAGTTTTTTTTTCAACAATCCACAAAAGACTCATTTGAGTTCGACATGCCATTACTGTCGTTGAGAATATAGCGCATTTGGGTGGCAATATCAATTTGCGATTCATCAAGATCGGAGGAGTACTTTTCTGAAACTGATTCTCCCAACCAAAACATGAATACCACAAACACAATAGGCAACGCAAAACAATGTGCGGATCCTCAAAACCATGGAAACCCACCATCCTCATTGCCTTTCAGCTTATATTTTTTTATCCGCCGCGCCGTTGAAACACCAGGTCCAGTCACAGACAAACCGTTCATAGAAGCACTTTGTCCCGCTGAAACATACTGAATTATACCTGAAGAGTATCATGGATGGATAAGAAGCCTAAAAACGTTTGTTGGCATAGCACTTACTTTTTCAGATGTAGAATAATACCATTATTACTTTTAGATTCGTCTATTTTTTAAGTTTTTATTCGGTAATAATACCCTCTTAGTAACAAATATGGTTTTTTTATTTATGCGTAAACCCAATAAGTCGATACCCTTTGGTAAAAAATGTTATCTTACAGGAAAACTAGATGAGTTACATAACTAAAACATAGATAAACTTAAAGTGAATGAAATTTCTTTTCACAAACCACTCATAAAACTCCGAATCTATTTATCAAAATAAGTGTCCGATGACAATAAACCTTTAACATCATTTTTCTCGAAACTAGGTGTCACGTACTTATAGGGTTTCACCAGGCAACCCTCGATATACTCCTTTATGCTATGCATCAGACTGAACTTCCATTAAGCAAACATTATGATTTATTTACGTAACCGAGTGTTATCCTTAGGCACTCCCTAATGTTATCTCTGCGTCCGTCCGACTGACGTAATTACTACGTAAACATACCCGAGGCATTCACTAGTTTACCGTGTATGGCGTTAATGGTTAGGATCTGCTTCCTTAGTCAAATGAGCTACAAAGCTGGAGGTTCTGGGTTTGAATCGCGGCGAGGGCTGTGTTTATCACAAATATTCTTTCCTTGGTTGTTAGTTATCTACGTATGTCTCTATAAAATACTAAGAATACAATACAATACAAAACTCTTTATTGCACACCTCACACGTTATAAAGAAAAAAAGTGCACAAAACAAAAGAAATGCAAAAAAACAGAGGTCACAGAAGTCGGCCTTATCGCTAAAAAGCGATCTCTTCCAGACAACATTTGGGTAGAGGAGACACGATTACAAAAATGTAAAATAAGTGGTGCAGAAAAAGGAAAATATTTAAAAAGAATACCAACAACACAAAAGAAAATTCCAATCGACATACATAAATAAATGTAATCATATAAACATACATATACCAGCTACATATATAAATATAAGCAACATTTATTAATTTTATTTAAAATAATTTATTAATTATGACAAAATACAATTTCTTGTAGAAAAAAAAGCACAAAACATTCTTAAAACTAAAATACTTATAAATAACTTAAACTACAACATGTCCAAAGTTGCTTTCCTGTCGGAGAGTGCCCATAACACTGGCTACATTTCTTCGCTGGATGCCAATGCCTAACCCCTGGCTAAGAAATGAGCCAGCCCTATCACCAGTCGCCTCAGATAGCCTTTTACCCAACTCCTTAAAAAGTGTATCTATTACATTTTAACGATAAACTGCTATGCTATTCTCTTATTCACACATTCGACGCTGCGTTCGTCAACGAGCTCGACGACGAGACAGCTTTCACTTCGACGTAGAGCGCAGCATTGCGAAAAACGGTATTCACTAACGTAGAACAGCTCGTCGTCGAACTATAGGCGGTAACTCTCGACGCAGTGTAGTTCCAGCTCACGCCGCATTCGTCGCCGAGCGCTAGTGTCGTTTAAATTGCATTAGTGAATACCATTTTTAGGCTCGACGCTGCCGCAGCGCTGACACAGCGCTGTTAGCAAGGCGGTTTCCTTAGTGAATAACACTGCTTGTTTAAATCGCATTAACTTACGTTTAATATTATCCTGCCGTTTCGGTCATGATTTTACACCCGTGGTCGCAGGCAGACTGACGAGAAAATGTATCAACGCCTTTTAAGCTGCGCGGGTTTTGCGAACCACCCGAACTTGGTCTTAATTCTTCACTAGGCGTACTACACACAATACTCTCGACATCCTAAAGCTTCAAAACAAGATGTACCTATGTAATGAAGTCGGTTAAAAACAATACACACAAAAATATAAGATATTAAACAGGATGGAACGGAACTATGATCCTTCCCGCTACCGACCGAGTCTACAAACCATTACGATGAACATGCAATATAGTACCAACATCGAAATATCTTTAAGATTTAACCCCTCAAACAAAGTGAGTGATTAGTTAGAGTTCAATAGTATGAAAAAATAGCCGTGTGGTGACGGCAGTAAGAATACATTTGTCACCACCCCAATGTCCTCCTGCGGGTGTCGTAAGAGTCGACTAAAGGATTGCAGTGTCACTGACCACTATTTGATAAAAAATTGATGATGGGCAGCAGCGTCATCATAGTGGACACATTACTGCGATCGCCAATCCGCTTGCCCAGCGTGGCGATTATGGGCATTTGCCTCCTAATGCGTCTATACGCATAGTTAATAGGTGAGGCCTACGTCCAGCAGTGGACTATCATAGGCTGATGAGTGAGTATGGAAAATTGATTGACTGAAAGTTCATTGTGTAATGGTTGGTAGAATCGGTCGGTATCGGGAAGGATTGTCGTTCCGTTCCACCCTGTGTATTGTAATCATCTAAAATAGCACATTACGACACAAGTGCGCAAAACATGAAATTCGAAACGAGTAACGATGTTTTGAATATACGCGAGTTACGAATTTCGTTTTTGCACGTGTCTCGTAGGTACGACGTTTTTTAGTACAGATGGCCCTCCGAAGTTTTGGACCTGACGTAAAATGACACACTTCTCGCACTAGAGCCTAAAAAACACACCATCTGTACTAAAAAAGATCTTTTAAGTTGGATGTTTACAAAAGTGGCGTTAGGATTAAATAGAAGGATCAGCATTAAGGCCGGGTCCGGCAAATGGGCTTTAACTTATCCTCCACATTTGCTTATTATAATTATACCATCTATTCATTTTGATAAAACCCGGCCAAGAGCATGTCGGGCCATGGTTCCGTAGTTATTCAAAAACGGCTGGGCAGATTATTTTCGAAATAGGTTTATTAAGGTATTCTGTAGGGCTATTCTCTTTATTCTATTTCTATTGATTGAGTCTTTCTATTTTTCTTTTATTTTTGGACACACGGATCCAAAATTACAGGAGGGACACCATTTTTTAATTTAGGAGTGAAAATATTGATTAAAAAAAAACTTTCTGCTAAAAATAATTTTTAAAAGACCTATCTAACGGTATCCCTTCCCTTACTCTAGGATTACAACAAAATAAAAAAAATATACGTAACTTACGAATAGAGGAGGTACCGGATTTTTTTCTCTATTTAAAATGTATACCTGTACCTGTACCAAATTTAAATTTACTAGTGCGCTATGATGTAGACAGACAGACGGACAGACAGATATGGCGAAACTATAAGCAAAAAAACGCAGCTTTCAGAAGCAAATGCTCGCTTCAGCTTTATTATTTAGGAATAGTAAACAACCCAGTTTAGTTTTATGATGTTACGGTCGCGAAAGCTTGCTTTCAGGATTTAATAGCGAATAATTATATAAATAGGTACACTTTATGGATTATATACCTTTATCTTGCTTTTTCAGTTGGGTTGGGGCATTGTACCGAGGAGAAATTTCATAAGTTGCGAAACTTGCATAGATAATGTTCTCGGGAATCTCAATTTAGCAAAATAATCTAAGACAAGCCAAGACCGTACTAGATAAAAAAAAATAAAAAAAAATAAAATTTATTGATTAATTTCCTTATAGCTAGTATGACAAAGTGCTAACATTATTATATAATAGGAATTATAGTTGTGCCTCGCCTGAACTAGGAAGATCCTGTATCTCAGGCAAAGATATTATAAACTAATTATAAGAGCAAATTAACAAAATAAAATCATACACAGAAAAGACAAATATTAAATTCGATTATCACTTGCAACAGGTGATACCTACAAAATATTTATATTCAATTTACATATTATACATACCTTATGAGTTATATTTACTGCCTTGCTTACTTATTTACGAATTAACATAATTATTTATAACACATTTTTATAAGTTCTCATGGAAACATTCTCAACGAGAACTAACTCTTAATTTCTCATGAAAATTCTCGGAAATTACCGAGTATAACTTGCAAATTTGAGAATTTTCTGAAACTTGTATATTGCTAGGTCGGGGTGGAAAAATGTCAGTGGTATGTATTTTAAATACGAAAGATACCATTCAACAAAATGTTTATTTACATTATTCGCAATTTCTATTAACACCCACTTTATATCCGACACTATTCTATCTAACACTTTTGATCAGATAAGGTATTTTCCTGCAAAAAAATCGCCGGTACTTTTTCACATACCTATAGCACCAAATGCTCAAACGACAATAGTACATTGTGTATTAAGGGCGGTAAATAAGAAATTATGAACGAGTGTGAAAGTAAAGCCGAAGCCGAAGGCACGGGCTTTACACGAGTCCATAATTATTGTACCGCCCGTAGCACACACAATGTTTTTCATCACACCAACCTGTGTGGCAAAAAAAGTTAATAAAACAATATATTTTCACAAAACTACTCTAAAATGATTAATATCATTTCGCAAAATCAGGGATGACTTTTTATCATTTTTATAACAGAAATCCGGGAGGTGGGCGCCGCGCTAGTGCGACGTAATGTTGTATGAAAATCCTTGATTGTCCTAGGGCGTAATGATGCATCTACGGCTCGCATCGCCGCAGCGCATTGGCGCATTTACCGAACAGGTGTGATAAAAATAAAGTTAATTCGAGTTATTCCGAAAATCACTCAACTCTTTAATATGCTTTTAGGTATCTTTCGAAAATACCCATCATTCATAATTAGCCAAAAAAGTAAAATAATGACTTTGTTAGTCAAGTAAACACAAAACCCAAGTCAATGAAACTTAAACACTACAATGACCAGATAAACACATTATGAGCGGCCCTCAATTGTTTATTGACTTAAAACATGGTCCTTAATTCTGAAGACGTAAGGTTCAACTTCAATGTGGATTTACTTGAAGCACATATGTCGTTCGCTCAGTGTGCACACATATGGTATGTGTATGTAACGATTGGTTCGATTCCTGGGATCGTTTGTGGGGAAATAATTACTAACCCTATTTATGTAAGTCGGTTATTTACAGTCAGTGCAAAACTACGTATAGAAATAATCCTTTTAAAAATACAGGATGCTCACGAGCATTCCAAAATATTTTAACAATGCATTTTATATACATCAAAATGAACAAAAAATATTATGAAACCTAATCTCAAATACCACCAAAAAAATTTTTTTTCTTTTTTTTTTGACTTTTTGAATACTTATTAATATTTCCAGTACTTTTTATAATAACTACAATTTGTTAAAATTATTTATTTTAATTATTTTTAGTATTGCGATACAGCGAGGAAATGCCGCCAGCATCCTCGGTACAATGCCATAAGGGCCAATCTTAGATATAGGTTAGGTTAAGTAGATTAGTTAGATTTACGCCCTGTTGCACCATCTCTGGTTAACGCTATCTGTCAATTAAGAAATATCACTATCTCTTTCTTTCACTTGGAAGAAGAAAGGGACCATACTATTTTTAACCGGCAGATAGCGTTAACCAAAGAATGTGAAACAGGCCCTTAATCTATATACATAAATTGTAGTTTAGTCATTAAATTAAATATATTGACTACTATATTGTCTAGTTTTACTATCCAATCATGCATTATATTATTTTTTGTTGGACACCCCTACAGGCAAGAACCAAAAATATGTTTTCCTAACTAGTGCACAAAAACGAACTTTGCGCACGCTTCGCGCGCGGTAATTTCTCTTTTTAACGCACTTGTTATGAAAAAAATCGTCCCTTACACGTGGAAAACTTTTTTTTAAACGAGTTAAAAAAGTTTTCCCGCACTAGTGAGGAAATGTACTTTTTTTAGGGGCAGGTTTTTCCTCAAGTCTATTCTTATTTTTTGATTGCCAGACTAAATAAGGTGTGGTAATATTAAAACACATTCTGGTAGCATTGTAATCAAAAAGAAGTTAGTAACTTTATACAAATTAAAAAACAGTCGAATTGAGAACCAAATTTTTTGAAGTCAATTGTTCCAGTTTCAAGTGTGATTGTATTTAACCTGGTTTGAAGCGAACAGTAATTTAAGCGGGAGATGAGAACAACCCTCGTCCTTCTCAGTAAATTAGTTTAAATTTTAATGTATTCTATAAGCCTTTCATGATTTTTTTCATATTTTTTTGGACCTACGGATAAAAAGTTAGAGGGAGGGGGGCAATTTTTTTTGGAGCGATTAGCTCCGTGAATATGGACTTTACAAAAAAAACTTTTTTAAGACCCTTATTCTTTTTGAGAAACCTATTCAATGATGCCCCACACTGTAGGATTACAGCACCTTAAAAAAATCATCCCCACTTCACCAGTTTGGGAGGTACACGAAAAAAAAATCTAGTTTTTATTGTACCACTTTGTTGGCATGATTAATATTGCCTGTGCCAAATGACAGATTTCTAGTATTAACGGCCACTGAGCTATGCTGCGGACAGACGGACATGGCGAAACTATAAGGGTTCCGTTTTTGCCATTTTGGCTACGGAACCCTAAAAACAGTCGAATTGAGAACCAAATTTTTTGAAGTCGGTCTAAAAGATTCAAGTGTGGTTGTTTAACCTGGTTTGAAGCGAACAGTAATTTAAGCGGGAGATGAGAACAACCCTCGTCCTTCTCAGTAAATTAGTCATTGGCTTTGTTTACTTTAAACCACACTGTTTCTAAATTGGGAACGGAACTCCGTGTGTTTGTGTTGTTTGTTCATGAAACATACACAATTACGAATATCGGTGTTAGAAACTTAAAAAATAATAGTAGATTTTACAACAAGTGCATAAAGTGACCCATTATTAGCCGAGGCAATTTTTGGTCTGAGCGAAGCGAAGACCAAAATAGTAGACGAGGACAAAAATGGACATATATATTATGCCCGTGTTTATCACTCTTAGGAGGAGAGGGCAGCACTGTGCTCGCATACACATCAGCTGATACGTATTTAACTAATTAAAATTCGTTAAAAGGAAAGAAAGTGCCAAGAAAGTGAATATTTCCAAAGATAACGCTTCGCAATAGCAGTGTAATTGGTCGTTAAGTAATATTCGACAGAAAAATGGAATAATCAACAAAAATGTAGTCACGGTAACGGACAACACATTCAAGAGAATAAGTGAGAATTACGTACATTGTTTATTTTTCCAGCAACATTAAAGGTCAGTCAAACAAAAAATTAATAGAAAAAGTGATACAAATTAACAATCTAAAGTGCATTAGAAAAATTTGAGGTTATAATATACGATATCAACAATAAGCCTAAGTCATCTTGGAGCCTACATTGATAACAGCGCCATCTACCGACAAATAGCGAAACTATATAGTACGACTACTCCGCACTAGGCGGCGCTTTCATCAACTATGGGGGACAACATTATGGATATGCTGAAACAAATACAAAAAGATCTAGCTGACCAGAAAAGAAGTATTGATAAGATAGAAAATATGGAAAAAAATATTACGACCGTAATCAACCGAAATATAGATGAAAAATTCAATAATATGGAAATAAAAACTAATGAATTATGCAAGAAAATTGAACAACAAGAAAATACTATCGAGCACCTGGAAAAACAAATAAAGAAGAAAAACATCATACTATTTGGTGTCACAGAAACAGAACACAACTATTGGAGCCTGCAAAAAAATATTTTAGATGTTTTTAACAACACTATGGAATGCAATTGTCTGGCGGGAGAAATAGAAGACGCAAGAAGAATAGGAAAAAAGAACGACAAAATCAGGCCCGTCGTCGTCACTATGACTACATTCGGCAGAAAATTAGATATTCTTAAGAGAAGAAAATCACTTAAAAACACCAATATTTACATAAAAGAAGACTACACGAAAAAAGTACTGGAAAAACGTAAGGAGTTGCAAGTAGAGCTAGAAAAACAGCGAGAACAAGGACACAAGGTGATATTAAGACACGACAAAATTATTACACTAAATGGCAACAACCTATTGTCCAAAGATAAATCCGACAGTAAAAAATCGGCAAAAAGGATCTTGTCGGTATCCCCGGAAAATATTAACAACACAAATGGAGCAAGTACATCCAAAAATCAAACTACAAAGAAAAACAAAACATATGATATTACATCTTACATGCGAAAACCTACTAAGTTCATCCATTCTGACTCTACTTCAAAGAAAGACAGACTGCAATTCGAAACTCTACAAAATAGAGCTACGAGCGATGCTGACTCCGAATAGCAATTAAAACGCCTCTCTCACAAACCTCACAAATCTCCGAGCGGGCCGGTTCCCTCATCGGTAACACACAATAAAAACAAAAACAGAAAAATCGGAAATAAACCCACACCATTCCCCAAGCCGACTAGTCATCGTGGGGAATCAGACTACCACCCTCCAACTAGCAAAGAAAAATCAACAAATAAAATATCTGAAAATGAAACGACAACGATTTGTCTCTTATCAAAACTAATTTTGAAAATATTGGTTTAGAACTAAATTATAGTAAATGCGAACTCTTTATTCAAAAGACTTCCTATAGTTTGACTGTTTTAAAATCCAAATTTGATTGTCTGACTCCTGGTATAAAAATAGTAGACAAATATTCACTTTGCCTCCTGGGTTCTCCTATTTTTGAAGAATCCTTTCCCGATTATATTTCTAACTCGATTTCTAAATTCCAAAATCACGCAAATCGTCTACTCGAAATTAGCCCTCATTATGCTCTTGCGATTCTTAAGTTTTGTCTTTTTGTCCCTAAATTGACATACGTGCTCCGTTGCTGTCCGTTCTGGAAAAATATTAATTTATTAACACCTTTAGACGACTTAATCAAAATTACCATAGAAAAAATTCTAAATATTCAGCTAACGGAGCGTTCCTGGTCCCAAGCATCCCTCCCTATTCGGTATGGGGGTTTAGGGATACGAAAAATTTCATGTGTGGCTTCTCCTGCATTTTTGGCATCCGTCCACAGCACGTCTGATCTCACAGGAAAGATCCTAAGGGCTCTGCCTATTAACTGTGAGACTGCGGGTTTGGAGGACGCCAAAAATGCATTCAAAATTGCTTGCCCTTCTAAAAATTTTCCTGACAACCTAAAATCGCAAAGGAGCTGGGACAATGTGGAACCCCGGAAAGCTGGTTACTGGCTGCATGCCCATCCTTCGGCTAGTACTGGTACTTTCCTGGATCCGGCCTCTCTTAGGCTCGCAACCGGCCTGAGACTCGGGGCCGCGGTATGTACCCCTCACTTATGCTGTTGTGGCACAGACGTGGACCGACTGGGACACCACGGACTAAGTTGTCAAAAAAGCGCAGGCCGTATTTCCAGACATGCGACGCTTAACGACATAATC
>JALPQI010008648.1:0-38185 GCA_025490895.1 Thaumatotibia leucotreta
GGGTTATGCATTTCTTTTTTGGCCACCCTGTGTATTGTTGCTTACTGTCCACAATACAACTTAACTCAAGACAGGAACCAGAAGGTAGTGGAAATGATGCCAGTTGTTTATCAAATTGGTAAATAAATTCGCTAAATAATATATTCTAATGTAGGTAAATAATACTCAATATTGATACAGATTATTAACTAGTTATTTTTATATTCTAGCTGACGACAATGAAACAAAATAATCCAGAAATATTACCTCAACGCCGCAAGTGATGAAATAAAATGAATATGAAAACACTGCTGACAGAAAAAGTAGAAGTAAAAAGACAATGCTACATGCATGAAAAAATAACTAAACAAAATGACATCCTGAAGGAGATTAATAATAAATAATAGGTAGTATACTAAATGTATGTCAGTCAATTAACGGTAATCTATAGAAAGCATACCTACATACCATAAAATGCTTCAACTTTTCCATATGTTTCATATTTTCTAAATGAAAGGTGCAAGTTATGAAATTAAGTTAATTATGATATTACATTTTTAAGTCAAGATTATTTGATTGAAGAATTAGGACTGATATTGTAAATTTATAGTCATACATGCACTCATGGTATTGAGAGAATTTCAAAATGTTTTTACTTTCATGTTAAATTAGAGTTTTTGTATATTTATCATTCTTTCTAAATCAATAAGCATGTCATGAAACCTAGCCACTATGATAGGTACTTACTGTGATTACACATTTGTATTAATATTGGGTCATTACTTACCTATGAAATTGGTGTTTTTGGTCATAGACAGTTGATTCCTAATTTTATTGTCTAAAGAGAAACTTAAATAATTCTTTGTTTTCAACAGTGTACTGTGTAACAAAGGTTTTATCACACTAATAATCGTTTTTTTCCCCTTAATTGAAAACAACTCTTGCCATATGCTGCCGGTTCATATGTTTGAAATAGGTATAAGTAAACATATGATAGTACCTTATTTTATGAAATAGAGATATGTATACAAAAGACGCCTTAAAAGTGACTAATATTACTGGCAAAATTTGGTTTATTTTGATTTTGACGTCAAAAAAATATAGGGTGAGGTTGTCAACAATGAGCCACCATAAATTTTAATTTTAATAAATTCAGTCAATATAAGTCCAATGGGCATTTTTTTAGATAAATAACAAATGCTTTTGTTATTTATCTAGCTTTAAATTTGCATTATAAATTTTTATTAAAAGCCAATAGAAGCAGAGATAATTTACGTTTTTAACAGATGAGAAATGGATCATTGTGTACAATCTCTGGTACAGATTAAACCGGTACTAGGTATTCAATGAACCGGCCTAGTACACAATGTCCTACCACTATATCATTGCATAGTGTTTGATTAACAATTGCAAAATATACAAACTGATTTAGGTAAATATAAGGCAATTTAATAAATACATCATTTACGATGTTAAAATATATTTATTTGTTTAAACTAAGAATATTTTAATAATGTAATCATCACAATATCCTTCATTTTATGAAAACTGAAGTCATGCAAGTCAAACAACTTAAAGTATATTTATAATCTTGTCATTTTTGTACTAAATAGTAACATAATGCCAGGTATATTTATATTAACTCTTAAACGTGGCAAAAGTTGTACAAAATAGACCTTCCAAAGGATTAACTAGAGATTTATTAACAAATCAGCCTCTTAGCGTAGGTAAGTTAATTTACAGTCTTTAGCTGCTTTTCAAATGCCCACCAACAGCATGGTTGACAGAGCAAGATTAATTCTCTTAGCATCCTTGGTATTATGACCACGGTTTTATCTTATTCCCACTCTTGTTCTCCCTATACTAAAAAATGAAATTATATTTAACAAAGTAAGTAATTATATCACAAATAGAATGTTCCTGAATTATTTATATTCATAGGACAAGAAAATATTTAAAAAAACGTCTGATGGCACACAGTCATGGATCATTATGTACTTCTAGTTATGGGAACCTCCTGGTTCATTGTGTACCTACTCTAGCCTCGTGGGTCATTGTGTGCTAGATATACGTTTTCATGTTTTAAATTCGGTAGTAGATTTTTTTTTCTCTCTCTTGATAATGTCAGACGATTCGAAAATGCTTATTAATAAGCTTACTTGAATAAAGAATAGTTTGACTAGTCAACTAGTTTGGTAAAAAATGAACGGTACAAGAAAGCCGTAAGCCGTATCAGTGAATGTCAAAAAGATAGAGAAATAGCCACTTCCCACAACTGATTAATGTGATAAATTAAACATAACTACATCCCGAGAAAATAAAAACTAAACATTTAAGTTTTCTTGACCAAAATCACAATATAGTTCACTACACGTGCAATTTCAACGCGGACCGGCCAGGCGGCCACCGACTGGGGAGTGGGGACGCGTGCCTATGTTCGCAGTTTGCTTTGGCAAATGGCAACGTTGCATTTTCGAACCGCCGGTTCATTGTGTATCACTGGTTCTCTGTTGCCCACCTTACCCTACACAAATGTCACTGTATGGAAAATAGACTTTTCTGCCGTCCGGCCGGCAAACAGCACATTGCCGGCCGCTGCGCTAAACTAAGTTGCCGCCTACCGGCTTCGTTGAGCAGAAAAATAGTATACACAGACACACCTCGGCTGTTAAATGGGAAAGCCTTGGATCACATGTTTGTCTACAATTAAATTACACGTCATCAGAGACATTTCCCACTTAAACAGCCTTGGCATGTAATCTACTATTTCACAAAAGTCTCCATAATACTTAAACTCCAAATTCATACGTAATCAAATCAAATCAATAACCTACTATGTAATTATTTTTTAATTTGACTATAACTTAAGAGTACTTACAACTCATTAAGATGTTTTAGATACTTAATTATTTATCTTAGGCTACTCAGCTGAGGGTAAATTTCTTATTATATTGACTGTAATAAATATATTGATTCTATTATTAATTTTGGCTTTGTTTTAATGTTTATGAGTATGAGCCCGTGTGAGTTAAAGGTCCTGTAATATCTATTTACCTACCTACTTTATTCAGTATAAATGTACCCAATCAGTAGCAGTCAACATGCAAAGCATTTTTTCCATAAATATCGTATGGATATCATAATACGGATATATTGCAACTCTATTGCCAACATGTTACACTATTATAGTATAGTATAGTAGATATGTGATGATATTTATGATTAATTGCACTTACGTTAAAGTACTGATTGAACAAGTAGAAATAAGAAACGAATGTAAGATATAAATTATATAATAAATTGAAGACAAGATACAATTTTCTTTGAAAAATATTTTTACACTAAGTGCTTGCAGAGCTTGTCCTGCTAACTAGTCGCCTTGTGGTATCTCTTGTCAGTGCTCTCTGAAATGCTGATGATAATTTTCGACGCTTTTTCAGATGTAGGTAAGGAAACACACACATTACTTATGGTTTCATTAATATGCATCAGTCGGACGGGCCGTGTGTCTGTTTGCCACCAACGTAAAATGTATTGCCAAATCTTTAATTAATACATCAGTAGAAAGTTAGCAGCTACTTTAAATTACAATTGTCTCAAGAAACACGACAATGTAGCGAAATTCTGACTCTTGTCAAGAATCAACGAAAATTCTTCTAAACCTTGTGACAATTGTGACCTTCGAAAATAAAAAATAGGTGATTAACGATATAAGCAAGTTTTCATAATTCTATGTAGGTAGCAAACATGCACATAGACTATCCAATAGTAAGCGGTAGTCGTAGCCTGTGACGGCAGTAAAAGTGATATTTTACAAATATCACACCTGTCATTATGGTGAAACGGCCTCTATTTCAGGAGATCATTGGAGCTGGAGATTTGTGCAAAACTGAGTCATGCAAGGCAAATACCTGAACAAATATGTCAGTGCACATTGAAAGGTTCCTTGACACGGTGTTTAAAATGGACTTTATTAAAGAACACATAAGGTCTATTTTAAGAGTCGTTACACACCTTTCCATGTGCACTGACACAAATTTGTCGTTAAGAAATATATGTTGTGGATACTAAATTCCAACACATCATAAGCCACATTTAAAAGAGCATATGTTCTATTGAACATATTGTGAAAACACAAATCAAATTATTTATTAACTAAATACTTTGATTTGTGCTTTTATTTTTTCTCCAGTAGTTACACTACTTAATACTATATAAATTATAAATGCAGGCATCAGCCGCGAAAGCTGAGCACGTGGGTTCGATCCCCACCTTGGTCGTCATAATGTTCTATTTTAACTAATGCTTTACTTGCTTGTGTCAAAGAAAAATATAAATAGAGAAAATAACAAAAAGGAAGTTTGACAATTTTTGGATTAGGACAGAATAAACAGTCATACATTGCTCATATGCTTTTGGTAAAAATAAACTATGTCAAAAGTCACTCTAACTGGTTAAATCCTCTAAGGGGATTGAATAGGCAATCAAAGAAACTTGCATGTAATAAAAATATATTGGAAGTCAAAAAATATAACAGTCCAATGAATGAAATAAACTATCACAATGATACTCGTAGAATTATTGACTCGGTTCATGACATTCTCATGCTCCCTGCATTTTCCAACAGGATTTTTTTGTTCCCTGTATTGATTCTCTACTGCAGTTATATCAGCTGTCAGCTGTGCAGATTGTGGCTTCAAATTCTGAAATTAAAAACAACTAATTAGATTTAAGTACATTTTGATTTCGATTTTGCCGTGTGGTGAGGCAGTAAGAATACATTTGTCACCACCCCAACTCCTCCTGCGGGTGTCGTAAGAGTCGATGTACAACTTGCGCACTTAATTCATACAAACTTGTTTGCCCAATGCCCCGAGAGATGGCGCTGTTCTAATGGTGAACTGAGTAACACGGTTCACAGTAGACTCACCGAATAAGATTGTTTTTTTTTGTATTGAGATTTGTGTGGAGAGTTCAGCATTATAATTTAATATACGTCAGTTTATAATTAAACTCGGTATTTGATTTAATGCTTCCTTTTCGAGACCCTAGAGTACGGAGCACAGAACAAAAAATAACGTAGAAGCGGCTTATACCCCGATTCTCGAGAGAACCGATGTCGCCACACTCACACTGGCGCAAACATGCACACAGAAGTATCTGAAAGCTTATTGGTTATAAAATCTTATACAAAAATAAACTTTATTTCGAATGCAACAAAAGCAAAATTATACTACTCGTTTTATTACTTACGACGTTTCGCTTGCTACTACTAACTTGCAAAGAGAGTGTTGCCATCTAGCGTCGAGTAGCATAAGTCTGTTTATAACTAAAACTCAATAGTTCAGCAACTCCCCAATAGATGGCGAATCCTGGTTCTCTCTCCCACATACGTGGCATTTCCCAAGAGTAAAAGAGATAGGCTGCTTTTTGCACGTTATGGCTAACAAGCGTCATAGTGCTGTGCAAGAGTCGGTATTATATCGATAAAATATATATAATTATATATATATGAAGTAATAGCATTGGGCGTCTAGGGAGGTAATTACGGTATTTCTAACTAGAGTGTTAGATTTTAATGACTCGAGTTAGTATTCCGCTTACCGACCGTGATGCATACCATGTTTTTCATCACACTTCTAAGCAAAAAAAAATGTTTTAGGAACAAAATATTGTTAAATGACGTACCAACTCTTCTATAACTCCCTAGGGAATACTCCCGCGATGCATGCAAGCAATGGGGCGCTTACAAAGCAAGTGTGATGAAAAAGTACATTTCTTCGATTTGCTTTGGTTTTTCATCATCATCATCATCATCATCATCATCATATCAGCCGAAAGACGTCCACTGCTGAACATAGGCCTCCCCCAAAGATTGCCACAATGACCGGTCCTGCGCCACCCGAATCCAGCGGACTCCTGCGACCTTCACCAGGTCATCAGTCCACCTTGTGGTGGGCCTACCCACGCTACGCCTTCCGGTACGTGGCCGCCACTCAAGAACCTACCCGCCCCAACGGCCATCGGTTCTACGCGCAATGTGCTCCGCCCACTGCCACTTCAGTTTAGCGATTCGGAGAGCTATTTCGGTTACTTTGGTTCTGCTGCGGATGGTCTCATTTTTAATCCGATCACGCAGAGAGACTCCTAGCATAGCCCTCTCCATTGCCCTTTGGGTGACTTTGAGCCTTCTTATGAGGCCCATTGTAAGCAGCCACGTTTCAGTACCGCATGTCATCACTGGCAACACACACTGATCAAAGACTTTCGTCTTCAAACACTGCGGAATATTGGACGAAAATATGTGTCGTAGCTTCCCGAACGCTGCCCAACCGAGTCGGATTCGACGATTGACCTCTTTCTCGAAGTTGGACCTACCTAACTGGATAGTTTGTCCTAGGTATATATATTCGTCTACAACTCCGAGTGTAGTCTCCGATTATTACGGGAGTTGGTGCTACATGGGAATTTGACATGATTTTAGTCTTATCCATGTTCATCCTAAGACCAACTCGCTCGAAGGCTTTACTGAGGTCAACGAGCGTTGTACTTAAGTCCTCCAAGGTCTCAGCCAAGACTACTATACTATATCTTTGGTTCTCTAGTTTGGTTTTTACGGAACTCATATTTACCCAGGGTGTAACTAAAATTAATGGTGCTTCTAAGTAAGTAATCACTTTGACATTGAAAGGAGCACTTTTATATTATATAATTTTAGATAGCAGAGCATTTTTAAATAAAACAAATATAATAATAATATATAACAAATAATTAATTCATAACCTTTTGAATAATTAAAAACAGACAGATGGACAGTCGGGCATACAATGATAACGATAATTTGAGAACGGCACCTTAAAATTCACACCCATAATATTATAATATTAGGATATGCTCATGCTCACAGTAAGTAAGGCTGAGATGATGATGATGACGATGACATTCGGGCGGAAATGGTGAAACTATGTTTTGGCAACGAAACCTTAATATCTACAGTATTATGATAAGCAGACCTACACTCAGCAGCTAGCAGCAAAAGGCTGAGATGATGATGATGATGATGACGATGACAGTCGGGCAGACATGGCGAAACTATAATTTGACAATAGAATCTTAACATTCACAATATTATAATATGAGGATGTGGGGATCTATACTAAGCAGTAGGTAAGGTAGTAGTCTTAGGGTGATGATGATAATGACGACAATGACAGTCGGGTGGACATAGCGAAACTATGATTTGGCAACGAAACCCTAATATCCACAATATTATAATTGGATGACATGCAGGCCTACGCTCAGTAGCTGGCAGCAAAAGGTTGAGATGATGATGATGATGACGATGACAGTCGGGCGGACATGGCGAAACTATGATTTGGCCACGAAACCTTAATATCCACAATATTATAATATGATGATACGTAGGCCTACGCTCAGCAGCTGGCAGCAAAAGGTTGAGATGATGATGATGATGACGATAACAGTCGGAAACCCGATTAAATAAATAAAGATTATAGAGAACATGTTTAATTTTTTTTCACTTGATCGGCTCAAGACAACTAATGTAGGTATATCGACGAAATAAAATATCGATATCGATACCTTTTCGGACCCTTTCCTCGCATTGGCCGCTACTCAGCCTATCGTTCCGAAATTCTAGAAATTTCCATAGTTTCATGCCAAATAAAAAACGACCTTATTATTGGCTCATAAAGTTGTTTCTTATTTAGACGAAATATTTTAGAAAATATTAAAATATTAACAAATTAAGAACTCCCGGTGGTATGAAATACCTTCATTGGTGAGGTTTGACTTCTGGCTATTACTTTTACATCCCAAAACGGCACAAAAAGGCATATTTGCACATTCTTTTTCGGATTTATTCGAAAACGATCTCACGTGAGCGCGCTTAGAGAACTGACGGCCTACTGTGGTTAACTTTTGTGCAGGTAAGCCTTGCGCTGCTTACTATTGCCACACGCGCTGCGCTTACATTACGCTTCTACTGTTTTTTCTGTTTTGTGGTACGGAGTTTGTACAGTCGACTAAGGGATTGAAGTGTCACTGACCATTCTACAAGATTAATGATGGGCAGCAGCGTCATCATAGTGGACACATTACTGCGATCGTCAATCCGCTTGCCCAGCGTGGCGATTATGGGCATTTACCTCCTAATGCGTCTATACGCATAGTTAATAGGAGAGGCCTACGTCCAGCAGTGGACTAACATAGGCTGATGATGATGATGATGATGAACTTCTGCCAGTTAAGGCAAACTGAATAAACCTTATTTTGAATACATAATGCCTTGCTTTTTAATTAAATTATGCTCAATAGACATCCATAGTGCAGTCAGCAAACATAATACAGCCAAATTGTAGTTCAGGAAATTAAATTAAATTTAAACAAATGTACCTCCCTAAATTACTGTTACTGACTGTACTTGTGTAATTCTAAAATTAAAAATGTAGTACAAATTAGTCATAAATGTGATTATAAAAGTGAAAAAAATCCTTTAAGGAATACGGCTGTCAAAGTGATACTGTTTTGACAGTACCTGTGGCTGTGCCGCTGCCAGTTCGCCGTTGAACGTCCGGGGGCCCCTCTTGTTACTACATGGGCTGGTCTAGATCTGGCAGGCCTTCTGATTCTGGCTTGTTTCCCACTGAAGTTCCTATTCAATCTGAAAAATGACATGATATGTAATTAGTCAAATATTTCTTAACTGACTTATGTAACTACTTTTTTTTCTATAATACCAGTCCATGTAACTTTTCATCTATCATGTACATGTCAAGGATGATATTATATCAACCATAATTATTGTTACCTATAGAATTTTATTATAACTACATTAAATGCAATCCGGTCTTAACTAATATTCCATGACCATCAAACAACAAATGAAAGAATATATACACTATTATATTGTGCCCAAAAAACAAGTTTTGATCCCCTACTAATAAAATTCACTGCACATAAATACAAAGCCATGACTAGTTTACTTGAGACAGTATTGGATTCTTTATTTATTCTATTATTTCAATAGTTAATAAGCCTTACATCCATTAAAACCAAAACACAATAAATAAATGACATGGCCACAATTATTTTATTTCTCATTAGAGGTCAAATGTCAAACATGGCTTGTTCTATTACTAAACATAATTTCAGGTTGTACAACCACCCAAAAAATTGTCCAGTGCTGCATTTATGTAACTAAAATATGTATTATAATTCACCTGGTTACAAAAAATATATAAATATACAGGGTTTTCCACGAGCCACTGAAAACCTTGAACGGGGTAATTTGGTAGGTTAAACAGTATAACTTTTACTATGGAGCTAACCCAGAAATCTCAAAAAAAAATTGCCATTTTCAGTGGCTCGTGGAACACCCTGTATACTTACATAGTTAACATAGCAGGTAACTAGGTACGCACCTGGTTGGCAGTGTCAGATCGACTACAACACAATATTAGTGTGTGTTTCGTATTTCAGCGGCAATTGCTTGCAGCTCCATGCCTTATGAAGACTTCTGTAGCTTTTATTGTGCCCAATTGTGTCTTCGAGAATCGTTGAAAAGTTAGTATAAGTAATAAAATAACTTCACAAACTTGTTGTAATTTCGTACAGTGCACAATTAAATCACATGTTTTTTACGTATATCTTTTTTTTCTACGGTCCAATTTTCATTTCGTATCCTTGAATTCACTTTTTATGAATGAAATACATTATTTACATAATAAAATTGCAAGCGTAACATCAAGTTTGCGATTAGCACCAATGGCGCCATAATGACAGTTGTCAAATAAAAAAAAAGTAGTGATGTGCTTACATTTTTGACTTTGACCCAAATTTGTCAAGGGGTGGATTTCAAAACTAGGAAAAAAGTTGCGTTTCGGTGTTTAGAAAAAAATGTTTTAGGTTTTATATTTTTATCTTTAAGGCCCTTTGATCAAAATAATCTTATCGAAATCTAAATAGTTTAATTTTAATATAATGTTTTATATGTCAAAACTCATCACCATCTAACAAAAAAATCTGAACCTCCATATTTGTACTGAAAATTATCGCAAATCTAACGTACGATTGCGAATTTTACTTCAGTAATCGTTTTTAAATATTGTTGTTAAACGTTCAAAAAAATATGATAAAAATCCTTCATCGCGTAAGTACTATTTAAAATATTTAAAAGTTTAACACCGAAAATTCATCAACACCGTAAGTGTACTGTCAAAGTTGAGGTAGTTTTGTACTCGTGCGTCTAAATAAACCGGGTGTACCCACGCCCGCCTCCTCAATTCAGGTGAAACAGCGGAACCGAGTACACGTTTGTCTATGCGGGCTCAAACAAAAAAAATCATAAAAATGTGACTGCAATACGTGATTAACACGCTGTGGCGTCATAACCATCTACGAGTGGTTTAGAGTAAGTAATTGAATAATATTTAAACTAATTACTTGGGAATACGTAACCTTAAAGGAACTTACTAGTGAGGCGTTGACGTTGCTTTAAGTATTAGTGTTCTAAAATAATCTAGGATTTTGTGTGAAATCGTCAACACCGGGCGTGTCAATACCGGTACTGAAGCAATGGATGGTTATGATCCTGTATGTATGGAGTTGACAATTTTTGTAAATTGGTCCATAATTTTTGGTTTTTCTTGTAGTAGCAAGTACCATAGAATGTTCAGCGGCAGAGAAAAGTCTGAGAAGGGAAGGAGTCAACAAGACAATAGCGCTATAGATAGGGAAATTGCTCAAGTGTAGATCTATAAAGGCGACACTGGGCGGAATATAAAAAATCAATTAGTCCTAAAAGAGGTTTCCCACAGGGTGGACTTGTACTCATTAGTGAAGAAAATAAGGGGGGCCTATATATGCAAGCATACTCCGATGACGGAGTACTATATAGTCGTACGTGGACCGGTACTAAGCACCATAAGGGATATAATGGCCAGTAGTATCCAAAAAGTGCTGGAATGGTGCAGAGAGAGAGAGGCTGGATTTAAATCCATCAAAAAAGTAAAGTTCGCGTTATTCACTAACAAAAGGAAGACAGAAGAGATGAAGCCCATAAGGGTACATGAACATGACAAGGAGCTGGAGTTGGTAAACGAGCAAAAGTATCTGGGGGTGACTCTGGGTAGCACGCTCATGTACAAAACTCATGTTAAAGAACAAACGGCGAAAGCCATAAGAATACTGTATCAATACAAAAGAGCGGGGTGAAGGAAATGGGGGTTAAAGTCGAGGATATTGGAATGGATCTCCAAGGCGATAATACTTCCCGAGTACTATATGGAGCGGTGGTCTGGTGGCACAGAGCACATATTAAGAAATATCAGAGATACCTAGCAAAGGTGCAGAGGCTGGCGTGTCTGATAACCGGGACGTTGAGGACAACCCGACACACGCCTTAGAGGTAATACTAGGTATAAAGGCGCTATATATATAGAAGCGGAAAAGAGGGCCATGGAACAGTGGTACCGAATGAAGGCATACAAGGAATGGAGAGGAAGTTGCGTACACAAGCGACACGAACTAATACAAGATAGGGTACTGTCTAAAATGGAAATGATGGTAACTCACAATGACCTCATAAAGGGGAAGAAGATATTCGATAAGAAATATAGAGTACATATTGGGGAGAGGGAAAACTGGAAGGTAAACGTCGAACATCCGACGTTTATATGCTTCACTGACGGTTCGATAAGAAGCTCCACAGGTCTAGCTGGAGCAGGCATACTTACTAGGCATAGTTATCCCGAAATTGGGGGAAAAGGTATCTGTCCCACTTGGTAGGTATACGAGTGTGTTTCAGGCAGAAGTTTGTGCCATACTACGGTGCGTAAGGCTCATAAACACGGATATGACGGTGGTCATATACACGGATAGGCAGGCAGCAGTGAAGACGCTAAAGAAGCCAGCGACAAAATCTTCTTTGGTACAGGAATGTAAGGAGACAGGAACTTAACTCGCTTGGAAGTTTGGAATAAACTACAAACATTCAAAGGCGCTTTGAAAATACATTGTTGATTTGACTGAAATTTGTTTGATTTAATACCCTTATGAATCTTATGATATAGTAAATCGTCATTACCATACACATAGTATCATCACCATCCATTAAAAATCATAACCATGGCATGGTCGTCATCACCATCTCGTGTAAAATATTTTTGATGCCTATAATTTCGAAATTTACAATAAGTATTTTGGATAAAAAAAACTATTTCAGAATTCCCTCGAAAACGCTCTAGACTGTCATGGCGACTTGAATGACGTCACGCCGTGCCAAACAAGCTATACGCTGTATGACTATTGATGCAAATATTTAATTAAAAATTAATTCCACATATTACAAGTACTGTATAGTGCCAGAGTGTAATAGCACAAGTTTAAAAACGCCGGACAAGTTATTTATATATGTTCCAAATGAGCCACAAATGCGGAAGAAGTGGTTAAAGCTTGCGAGGAGAGATGATGCTCAGAATTGTTTATCCACGAAATCAAGAATGTATTTTTGTGAAGACCATTTTGATGTAAGTATTTTGAACAACATGTATAGTACATATATGTAATCTAAATGTAACACGCAACGGATATATTTTACTTGACTATATTGTTGATAAAAATGATAAAACAATGACATCAGTACGTTGAGGTTATGTAAGTTGATTTAGTTTAAATCATAAGTACCAGAATTTGGATTCTATTTAAGATTAGTATACTTATTTATCATACATACTTCATCTTGTTCTAGTTGCCAAATGACATGCTTAATTATGCTGAATATGACACAATGGGACAAGTATCACAAGTGCGAATGCGACCAGGTTGCACTCCAACAAAATTTGGATGTCAAGCAGACAGAAGGAAAAGGACATGTAGCAGCACAGAACGACCATACATATTGAAAAAACAAAGAATGATGACAATAGCAGAGTGTTTGAATAAACCAGCTGAAACTCATACTCCAAGTTCATCTCTCACAGATACCCCTTGTACAAGTTCAGGTATGTAATCAATGTACAGAGTGCGCTCCGAATCGTTTTTGGTGCAAAGGCTGGCCATAGCGATCCAACGAGGTAATGCCGCAAGCATTATGGGCAGTTTTGCACCGGAGGCGGTGCGGACTTAGACTAATTACTATTTGTAATTATTTTTAGTTAAGGTTTTTTTTTGAAATGTATTGCTATTTTAATGACATTTGTATTATATTTAAAATAAAATGTACATAAATAAATATTTATAAATAATAAATATTTGGGGGACAATCTTACACAAATTGATCCAGACCCAACCTAACCGGAGGATGTACTATGAGTACCAGGCAACAATATACATAATTTAGATATTGTACTATGATGACCATTATAGTTTAAGTGACTCTATAAAAAATGCCATATGATTAAATAAATTATATATTTATACTTATACATATATGTATAAATAATTAAATATTGGGGGACACCTTACACAGATCAACCTAGCCCCAAAGAAAAGCTTGTACTATGGGTGCTAGGCATATACATGCATACTTATTTAGATAAATACATACTTATATACAGGGGCGTAGCTACTGCCGTATCTGCCGTATCAATTATACGGGGCCCCCGGGCCACGGGGGCCCCCAAAGTGTGTAAGGAAAAAGAATAAAAACTTTCTAATTTATATTACCTCCATATAAGGGCCTCCAAATAATTTTTATACGGGGCCCCGACAAGCCACGCTACGCCACTGCTTATATACATAGAAAACACCCACGACTCAGGAGCAAATATCTGTATTCATCATACAAATAAATGCCGGGATTCGAACCCAGGACTGCGGCTTAGCAGCCAGGGTAACTACGCCAGACCAGTTGTTGATACATGCATGGAAAACATCTGTCTCAGGAACAAATATTCATGCTCATCATCATCACACAATATACATAGTCCTCACAGTATTCATGCCCATAGAGATGACTGTATAAGCCCAGACTTACAGTTAAATAATCTCACAAATAAAATGTGTAGGCCTTGTGACCCAATATGGTGCAACACTGTGTTGAATAAATAAATAAAATATATTTGTACAAATAAATACCAGAATTCAAACCTAGCTTTGTAGGCAAGGTTAATAATCATCTCAAAGCTTTTCTTATACTCACTTATTTTATTTTTGTACCTATTTTACAGATTTTCAAACAATTGAACAAAATCGGCCAGAAGAATGTGAGCAAAAAGAAAATAAATCAGTTCAAGCCTTAATAGCACCTACATTCAGAAGCAAAGCTGTCCAGGCCAATGTTAAAACAAAAGCACAGGCACTATCACCTTTGAAAGCCTCAACAACATCTAGTTCCACATCTCCAATGAAAGCTGCATTAGTAAAAAAATCATCTGCTCCTGTTTTCAACCTATGCAAAATTGAGGAAGAACGTTCTGACAGTGATGTTTCCTTGTATACTCCATCTTTAGCCAACCCTGGTAGCTCACCACCATTAAGCCTTCAATCATCTTCTGATTGCAGTGAGTTAATTGCACAAGACAGAAAACTGGAAGCTAATGAGATATTGTTGTATACAATAAAAAAAATTGAAAAACGGCCTGTGTACATAGGTGTTCCGAAGACCTGCTACTACTTGATTGACCTATTAAAAGATGACTTGAATATTCCCAAGCATCACTTATTGTTTTGTTTAAATAAAATAAAATTGGATCTTAAATTCAATCATGATTATGGAATAACTCCGTCAAATTTAAGCAAAAAATATACCACTAATTATGGAGCTAGATAGTAATATTATTAAACGCACCTTACCTATGGCATTCAGACACAAATATTATAATGTGAGTTGCATAATAGACTGCCTTGAAATTGAGGTGCAAAAGCCGTCTAAGGCAGTAGCTCAAACTTTTTTTTTTATTTTTTATTTATTTATTTATTTTTTTTTTAACTATATTTCACCTGGCTATGCAGGAAGAACAACTGACACATGTGTGGTTGAATCATGTGACTTTGTCAAAACTTTAAAAAGTGGTATGATTGTTATGGCAGACAGAGGGTTTAAGCATGTCGAGCAATATCATAGAAATTCAAACATCAGATTAGTAAGGCCTCCAAGCGTTGAAACAGGAAAGAAAATGAGCAAATGTCAAGCTAAACTGACCAAACAAGTTGCTAGTCTGAGAATACATATAGAAAGGGTTATTCGGCGCTTACGTGAATTTTATATGCTTAAACCGCATGCATATATTAATTTCAATTTTGTAAAAATACTTGATGACATAATAATCATAGCATGTGGTTTAATTAATTTGCAAAATTGATTAATAAAATAAAACATTGGTAGCCTAGTGGTTTAGTTGGCCCGTACCACTGAGTTTCTAGGCACTTATGTATGGAATGTCATTTGATACTTACCGATAGCTTTTCGCTAAAGGAAAACATCCTGAGGAAACCTGCATACATCTGCAAAGAAATCCAAGGGTGTATGTGAAGTCTCCAACCAGCACCGGGCCAGCATGGAGACTATAGCAGACCAAAAGCCTCTGGTTTATAAGAGAAGGCCTTTACCCAGCAGTGGGATGTAATAAGCTGATGGTGGAAATAAAACTAATATAAAACTTTAAACTTGTTTTATTACTGTAATTAAAAACCATTTAATCACAAGAAAATAATAAATCGACAAATCTAAATCCCCAACATTGTCATACATACATAAGAAGCAATCCAACTTCCATTACCTATCTTACAAAAGCTACATATTAGTTATTACCGCAGCTGATCATTACAGTAACTAAAACAAGTACTCTGACTCTACACTCTGATATAACAATGGATATTATATTAGTGTTCCAAAAGTTCATTCATTTATTATTGATTAAATTTTCAACATATTCAAGATTCAATGATATATTTATTATATTTACATTTTTATTTTTACTGTAATCTGGGTCAGCTACACAGAAATAGCAGTTCTTCTTTTGTGACAAATACATTTGAAGCTGAATTTGAGCATAAAACTTTTCTTTGGCCTCTCCATTATGTAAATAATTTTTAAAGGTCTTTGCACTTACAGGACATTTAATTTCAATGATCCCATCTTCAAATATTCCATCCGGGGACCCAGCAATCCATGGATATTTGGAGTTTAAAAATAGGCCACACTTACTATTTTTTTTTCTATTTTATCTCCACTGTTTTCCTTACATCATCTTCTAGAGCACAACCACGTTTCATGGATGGAGTATCTGGAATTTTGCCACCTAGTATGAGGCATGTCAGTGTGCCATCACTTGTTTTACATCAGCTTACTTCAAATGCTCTAGAGGCAGTTATTCGACCATATCTTTGTTCAAACCAGAGATTGCACCCATATTGTTCCCTTGTTTCTTCTTCTACAGATTCTGGTAAACATACTTTTTCAAAAACTCTTCAACACACTTTTCTTTTAAGTTATATACAAGTTGATGCATTGAGACGGCCCGTGTTTCACTTGGACAATAAGTTGGTTAGTATTTTATAAGTTCACAGTCTTCAATTTTTCTCTTTTTTGCCTCTTCCATAAACTTATTAAATACAGATGGATTAGCAGGTAACACGGGATTGCCCATGGACAGTTCTTTAGCTGTTATATTTTTTAAACTACTTCCAACTCTGGATAGCTTGTATTTTCTCCAGTAGCAATCGACCGCAGTACATGACGGTTCCTCGCTGCGGCGATGCACCCACATGAGGAACGCAATCGCGTGTTTGCAGCCTCCCTGTGACGCTACACAGTCATGACATTGAATAGATATAATAACCTCTTCGTCTTCGTCAACAACTAGCGTGCATCCGTATAATTTCGCATGCACTTTATGTTCTGGACACATTTTACACTTCACGATACAAAGTTTACTGTCTCGCTTCAGCTGCACATAGCTAACGGCGTCGCCTCCATATGAATCTCGAGAAGATCTGAAATAAAGTTTATTTTGTTTAGCAATTATAGTGTGCTTCACCTCTATACAAGACAATAAGTAATCTACTTAACTGAAATACTGCTAAGGTTATAGCACTTAATTATGTACACCTACTTCGAAGATTTACCATTGCGGAATTCCGAGGAGCAGAAGTCGCTGTTTGAAGTGTTTGACGCGAAAAATCTACCAATCATAACAGCATCAATTCTTGGTAAATTGTTACTATTCGCTTTGGTAAATCCTGGTTCCATGGCGGCGTATCCTTGCTGGTAGCTAAATATGCCTGCTGAAAGCTAAATAACTAGAAACAAACCATTGAATTAATTTGTATCAAAATGACTATGACAAATCTATGGAAACTTAACCTCAACTCAACGTTTTGCACGACGTGACGTCACTCGTTTCTGATTGGTGTTTACCGTCACGTGACCTAATGCCTATTTTTTCTTAATTTATATTATGAAAATAATGATAATCTTTAATTATTTTGATAAATTATATTATTTTTTGTTATCTTTATACCATAATTTGTAAGTAGAAACTGTAACTCATTCGATTTATTGTTAGTGGAAACAAGCCTGTAATTATGAAGAAAAAATAAGTAATGAGACATAAAATATGAATTTATTTAATAATTTGTGGTCTTGGTGGGTTTTTAGTGTAATTTCATTTTGGTAAAGTAAAATATTCCAAAAAATTAGTAAGCTGTCATGAAATGGAACACAACTTTTTGAATTTGCTGCCTTTTTCTACTGAGAGAGATTGCTGGACATAGTATAATCTAATCATTCAACAATTTAAAATTTCCTCTTTACGTAAGTACCTATTCGATTATAAAAACAGGATAAACTAAGCACCCGAACTATAAAAAAAAAACAATTTTACAATCTGGTAGCCCTGCGATAGAAATGCTTTGATGTTTTCAAAGGTAAATAATCTGGCAACACTGGCAGTGACAAATACGACCATCGTATACCAATCACGTCGCTTATCAATCGTCAGAATCCGGTAAAATTTGACAACAACCATAGTATAGAAATCAAAATGCACGATAAAATGCCGTTTGTCAAGTTAACAGCACGACCATCATAAGCCCCCTGCATCCGATTTAGGAAGACTATAGTGATAATAGTTTCACGTGAGTAATCTACAGAAAGAAGCATCTACGGTTAGTTATAACTAATTTTTATTTTCTAGTTTTTGGTGCAATAAAAACCGTTTAACTTAAAACTTTTTTTACTTATTTTATTTAGAATTCATGTTTGTGGTAAACTACGAAAATGTCCACACACACTACTCGTACTGAATAAAATGTACAACATCTTCCGTAAAATTAAACCTAATACTTATATTCGCAACGCAACAATATAATATAAGTAGGTACAAGTGGAATGCAATGCAAACAAATTACTGTGAATATGTTATTTCTTTACATTAATTATGTTCAAAATCGTTAATCGTAGGCCACCCAACTATGTAGGAAACAAATGCCTTCCTTAACCTAGCCCTTGGCCGCCTCCGACCCCGAGGCAGACCAAAGAAGCTATGGCTAAATGTCGTGATTCAGGTGCGTTTTTAAGCGACAGCCGAAAATAGTCAAATACTCAAATATTTACAAAGGTACCTAAGGAAACGACCATAACCAAGAAACAAATATTTGTATTAGATAAACAATGATATGGCTATATTCAAATCCAAGAGCTCCAGAGCCTACGAACAAATAAAACATAGTAGTCGCACACTGTACAAAATGGTATTTTAAAAACCGGCCAAGAGCATGTCGGGCCATGCTCAGTGAAGGGTTCCGTAGTTATTCAAAAACGGCTGGGCCAATTATGTTCGAAATAGTTTTGTTTTGAAGTATTCTATAAGCCCACAATTCATGATTGTTTTCATATTTTTTTGAACCTACGAATCAAAAGAAGGGAAGGGACAATTTTTTTTCTTCTGGTGTGATTGTCTCCGAAAATATTAACTTTAGAAAAAAAGTTTCTTTTAAGACCCTTACTCCTTTTAAGAGACCTATTCAAAGATACCCCACACTATAGGATTACAGCAAAAAAAAAATCATCCCCACTTCACCAGTTGGGGAGGTACCTACCCGAAAAAAAAATGTTTTTTATTTTTTATTGTACCACTTTTTGTTGGCATGATTAATATGTATACCTGTACCAAATTCCAGATTTCTAGTATTAACGGCCCAGTGGCCACAGGTCTGTCTGTCCACAGCATAGCTCAGTAGCTATGCTGTGGACAGACAGACAGACAGACAGACAGACGGACAGACGGCCAGGTGGACAGACGGGCATGGTGAAACTATAAGGGTTCCGTTTTTGCCATTTTGGCTACGGAACCCTAAAAAACGGTGCTGGAATTTTTGTAACAAAAAACTGTTCACTTTCTTACAACTCATGATATATTCGTACAATGTACATTTTTATTTTCTGACGGACTTTTGATAAGATAGCATGGAACTATTAGACCAAAACCAAAAAGCTCGCATTAAAATCCACATTACCTACTGAACTCATTGGATATGTTATCGGAGATCAAACCCTCGAAAACCGACGAAAGAAAGAACAAAAATATAACACGGTCGTCTTTCTAATCTGGTACCAATGATCAGTTTAAAAAAACACAATAAGTACTTTTTCAAATAAGTACGAGATTTCTCTGCCGTAACTATGTACGTGTACGAGAATGTGTGTCTAGACGACAGGATGAAAAATAAAGAGATCTCAGCGTGAGAGCTACATACGCCGAGCAGTGAGCGGCTACACTGGTCATGTAGGGGAGATCGAGTAGAGTTGTGACAGAGGTGAGTTGTGACAGTGCCGATTTCTCTCTACTTTCAATAGTTAGAGAGTTGGTAAAATGGAACATTTGTTACTTCAGAGAAGCCCTACTTGCCTCAGTACACACCGACGGTACGTGAGGAGCGGTTGCGTAATTACGACATTGGTGTGCAAAAAAACACTGAAAGTAAGATTTTCTTCAAAAATTTGGTTCAATTCATATCTTATTTTATAACATTTTATTTTTCTCTTAAGTAGCATGGTTATTCATGTTTCTAGGCATGGCATTGATTTTTCGTGTTTGCATCGTGCTTTAAAATTACGAATTATTATTCCGGCCTAGTCGTATTTTTTAGGTCCTAGGAGAGTTGTGACAGGCTGTCACAACTCTCCTAGGACTGTAAAAACACAATACATAAACTAAGAGGACAATAAAAAAACTAAGAGGTAAGAAAAAGAGGACGCGTAAGAAAAAGTGGACATGTATGGACAAAGAGGGGGCAGAAAATACCTCTAATTGTGTTTGCTTAGTTTGCCTTGAAGCGTATGCAAACAGCCGATCGAATGAGGAGTGGGTACAATGCTTGGATTGCAAAGGCTGGTCTCACGTAGACTGCACACGACATGAGCTGCAATATGTTTGCCATAACTGCCTAATAGATCAGTAAGAGTTTTATTTAAAGAAAAACACACAAAGTATTTAAGTTTTATTAGTTGTTTTTGTTGACAGGGTGAAGTTGTTTATGTTAGTAGGTAAGTGATGTACTAAAAGGTTGATAAGACCACTATTTCATTAAAAAGGTGTTTTATTTATTTATAAATGTGTAATCATATTGTTCAGTACCCAAATAGTCTAAATACAAAGCTGTCACAACTTACCTTTGTACTTGTCAAAACTCACCTCGATGGTAGGAGAGTTGTGTGACAGAAGGAATAGTCGCCCTTTTTAACGATTTTCTCGGGAACCGTTTTACTTGTATTTATTTTGTTAAGTTTTGGAAAGATAAGAAATGATCCTACAAAAATAGACATAGAACATAACTACGGCATGTTTCCTGAGCGAGATATGACGCATTAACTAAAAATTGTCACAACTCTACTCGATCTCCCCTAAGTATTTCTACAACATGCTTACAAGGTGAGGCGACAATATAGGTATTAGGTAGGTACTATTTTTTCATAGTGAAAATATTTTATCCATATATCATCACAGATTTACATATGGCTACGCTTAATAGATTTGATTACGGATATGCGCATAATTTGATACTTTCTGTACGTTCCTGTGCACATAACGAATAGCGAACTCGCTCACAACATAAAGTATACAAATAAATATAAAATAGGTATTTAAATATCGTACCTTCTTAATTTAGTCAAATCAAAATTACACCGACATCTCATTTTTTTTAAGTTTGATTGTTTGAAAGGTGCAAATTTTTACTTTTAAAAATCGGTACTAGACGACGCGGTCTGTTGGATCCAATCAATCGCATGCGGTGATCGGGGCCGACGGATCGCACGGTATAATACTGCTTTTTTAATATTATTTTGAGTAGGTATTGTACATATTTTAAATTATATAATTTAAATACCTAATTATAACTGCAAAAATTAGCCAATCATTTTTTTTATACTAATATTACTTACAGATAATTATTGGCTAAAAGCCAAGATGTCAGGTCACAACCCTATTTCAAATGAAAATTAAAAAAGAAGCACTTGCCGGTCTAGGCCGGCAACGATGTACTTCCCAGCCACTTTTTAGGCACATAATTACAACATTTTATTGCATGTTTGAGAAAAACAAATTTAAGTACCTACTCTATAATAATCTATCCCATGATATTCTTCTCAAAGCTCATATTATCATATCACTTGAGAATAACATAAGAAACTATTCATTCTATTACCTTACATTGGGAGATTGGGGCGCCCGAGCGAGCGTCCGACTCTTTCGGGCTCAGTAAGCGGATGGAATCTTGCCCCTGATTAGCTATCGCACGGGCACCAGTCAAGCCCAGACTATCCTGTGATTTTCCGGGAATCCTCTTTGATTTTCCTGGCAATTTCCCTCAGGTTAGCTCTTTTACCATACGTTGCATTTACAAAAGAATGTATTATTTGAAATGTTGTTTAACACTTAAAACGAGTGGTATTTTCAGATATTTAGGACCGAATACTTTATTGATGAATGTGAAAATTGTGAAACGAACTCAGAAAAAGTCTTACAACATTTTGAGTTAGGTACTTATCGCATCCTTGAAAATTACTAACGAATTATTCGATGTAAGACACGTAGACTAGGTAGTCTCTCTTTTGTCAATTGTACACTGTTTAGGGTTCCGTACTAGAAATCTGCAATTTGGTACAGGTATACATTTTAATCGTGCCAACAAAGTGGTAGAATATAATACTACTGATGAAGTGGGGATGTTTTTCTTTATTTGCTGTAATCCTATAGTGTGGGGTATCATTGAATAGGTATCTTAAAAAGAATAGGGGTCTTAAAAGACGCTTTTTTTCTAAAGTCAATATTTTCGGAGGTAATCGCTCCAGAAGAAAAAAATGTGCCCTATAACTTTTGATCCGTAGGTCCAAAAAATATGGAAAAAATCATGAATAGTGGGGTTATAGAATACTTTAAACAAAACAATTTCGAACATAATCGGCCCTGCCCTTTTTGAATAACTACGGAACCCTAAACTGAGCATGGCCCGACATGCTCTTGGCCGGTTTTTGAATTTAACACTGTTGGGGTTTACAACATTCGGGATTACACGCAGTAGCTATTTTGAAGTAATCAGAATACCTAAATATTTGCGATTCTACACTATACGAGTTCAACACTGTTTCAGTTTACTAAATGCGGGATTCCACGCAACAGTTACTTTAACGCAGTCGAGATTCTTCCTATTCACATTTCTACGCAATTATGGGTTCAAAGCTACTACAATTTACTGAATTTACAAAATTCATGAAATTACACTTTTTCTGATATTTTTCCACCATATTAATATTTCGTCCGAATAAAAAAAATTATGAATAGAAAATAATGTAGTTCATTGGTTTCCTTTTACCTATGTATACCATATTCCATTAACCCGTTTAAGCCAGTTCTGTAGCCGGCAATTATATTTGTGACTAACTAATTAACAAGCGTAGAACACCGTCAATTTTGAATTTCATTACAGCGGGCTCTTCTTTGTTTAAATAGTTATTGTTGTACTCGATTTCGACCAATTTGCCTCCGAATCTCAAAAGGAAAAAGAGAACCCTTACAAGGTAAGTTCTTTGTTCGTCTGTCCGTCTGTTATACCCTTTTTCTCTAAAATGGGTGGTCGGGTCAAGCTGAACTGTGTAATCAAATCTCGGATTTGATTTCTCTTGATTATGTTAAACTTTGAAACTACGTGAGAGCAATCGATCATGTCGTTATAAACATGTAGCAATAGTCGTTGCAGGATAAGGGAAGAAAAATGGTATTTCTAATAGCTTGTTGGTACTAAATGTGTTTCTTTATTGAAAAAATCCCATGGGTTATTAAGGCTGAAAAGGGAAAGATCAATTAAACACGTCCTGAAAGTAAATTAAGTCTTCATCTTCCATCTTTAATGTTTCTACCAAATAACGTATTAGTTAAAGTTAGGTACATTTTTAAAGCACTCGTAACTTAATATCCAAAACATATTTTATTTATTGCTATATATTAGTCTGATGATTAAAATCGGAACACAAATGTTACAAATGTATTATTCTTATATCATTCCAACACTGCCTACTAAAGAACGGACAGGCAGGACTGAGGATTTACCTCAAAATTTAAATTAAGAGCCATCGACATTATTATTACATTGACGCTTAAGTTGGATTTTTTTTACATTTATTATGTGTTTGTCCTGTGAAATTGGCTTGTATTTTTATACCAGTGTCAGTTTGGGGTAGGCACTATAGGTACTTGCTGCGCCTAGAAACCAAAACATAGCAGGCCTTATATCTCTGTTCCGCCTTACTACGTTCGGCGAAATACATATATATCTAAACAGCCTGCTACGTTTGGTTCGTTACGTTTCTAATCATCGTCATCGATCGTTTCTGGATAAGCATTACATAACACTTTATTACATACATGAAAGATACACATCCCTTCTTAAAGCCAGGTGTCTCTATTTTTTATAAAGTATGTAATATAAATTATTAACCCGGTTTTTGAGTTCAAAAACCAATATTTTAACTACGTCAACTGTATAAGAATATCCAAAACTATGCGTGACGTGACAACATGCGAGGAGAAGATAACAGCGAACTTAACTGGGGAGTAATACGCCTCAACTGCCTCAACCCATTTTTGTGCAAGGTACTTACTTTAAACATTGTTGCATACTGTACTTTTACGACTACTTGTTTTTTTTAATAGAGGGCGTAAATTTAATTCGGGCGGTTTAACAGGGATTAACATATGATGTACCTTTAGATACTTAAAAGATAAATGATTGTGCATACAAAACAATTCGATTCGCAATGTAATGTGTATATTAAGTAGGTATCAATCTGATCTCTAAGGACAAAGTTTAACTTTGCCCAAATCAACAAGCTCTCGAAATATACCTACGCCTCTTTGATTTTTACAAAACTTGATAATTGGAGTGGTTTTCAATTTTCTCAGACCTGAAAGTAAATATCACTGTTCAGATTTGGCTGAATAAACTTGGAAGCTACTGCAAAATACCCAGCCGTGTGCGGAGAAAACGACTTCCTCTGTCTCACGAATTGAATTTCTCAACTAATTCAAAGTGGTTTACAGTAGGTGACTAGAACATTTGATGTAATAATAAAGCAAGTGTAATTTTACCATCAAGTTAATTGAATTCCTGTGTAGTGATTACGAAACGTTGTTTCTGATGAATAAATCCCATAAAGTAGTTTTTCGGAAAATTGGATTTGTAATTGTACTTAAAGCTCGCAGTGATGAAATTCTACATAGGTAAACAAACGCCCATAAGGGTAGCAGCAGTACCACAGAAGGCTGAAAGTTACAAGGTAAGAAAATACAGTGAGATAAAATTATAGTCAGCGTCGAGAGACTATAATTATCTATCCCATTCTGCGTCGAGTCCGTGGGGCTCTGAAATTTTAAACACCCCCAAAGACAGCACAGGAGACCAAAGAGCTGGCAGCTACCTCGTTCGACGGATTAACCTCGCAATCTAGCGGTCTAATACTGCCAGCATCTTTGGTACCATGCCACGGAGGCCGTTTTTAGGGTTCCGTAGGTAAAATGGCAAAAACGGAACCCTTATAGATTCGTCATGTCCGTCTGTCCGTCTGCCCGTCTGTCACAGCCGATTTACTCGGAAACTATAAATGCTACAGTAACAAAATTTGATAAGGATATGTGTTGTATAAACCGCTACAGGATTATGATACTAAACTGTAAAAAAAACCATTGGGGTGGTTGCCCTCCATACATGTAACTGAGGGATAGAACATTTTTTTTTAGTTGTAGGTATATGCTTATATACAACTAAAAAAAGTGTGGGGTATTAATAGAAAGTTCTTTGAAAATGATATGAAGGTTTAAAAATCTCATTTTTATTTAAGCAAATCGTTTTCGAGATATCAGCTCTCAAAGTCTGAAAAATGTGTCCCCCCCCTCTATTTTTTAAACTACGCGATATAAAATTAAAAAAAAATATATGTTATGCACATTAATAAAATCTATCAACGATTTTTGGTTTGAATAAATTATCTTTTATAATTTTTGAGGTAGGTTGATTTAACTGTATTTTTTTATAATAAATTGATAATGGTACGGAACCCTTCGCGCGAGTGTCGACTAGCACTTGGCCGGTTTTTATACATAGATTACAAATTTATACCTATGTAGGAAAAAAAATCCACCATTGATTTTTAGGAATCATTTTTTAATAAAACTAATCACAAATATTTATTAGTACAATAGATAAGGTACAAAACAAGAAAAATCAACCAGGGATAATTGAAGAGTCATTTTCATTCCCCTAACCTACCACGGTGTTTGCTACATAAACTGACACATATTTTGCTTTAACTTAGTTACGTAATATATTGACATTATCATAATCATCATTTATTTAAGAGCTTGGCTCTTGTCGGTGGAGTAATTTCACTACACTAGAGACTACAATTAACAGATAGCTGACAGGATGAGTGAACCAAAGCAAACAACGTTTACGGAACCATAATTAGTGGTTATTATATGATTTAGTACCTAGGTATAGGTACTACTCAAATTTGTTTGATCTAGTATACAGTGTTTTACTTCAGACTAAAGATGTTTGAGATACTCGTACGCTAGGTGTGTCAATGGTTTACCCGCCGAGGGGTCCACAACGACCATTAAAGTTACGGAGATACCAAATTTGTAATTATAAGATTAAATTAAATATTTTATTCATGCCTAATAAATGGTACCTAATTTAATGTTATGTTATATATACTATTTTAGTTACATAATAATAATATTATTTAATAGAAGACTAAGCAAAAATTAATTTAACTAATGTTAAAATTCAAGGTCGCAGGTCCTGGTGAAGGTCGCAGGAGTCTGCTGGATGCGGGTGGCGCAGAACCGGTCATTGTGGCAATCTTTGGGGGTGGCCTATGTTCAGCAGTGGACGTCTTTCGGCTAATATGATGATGATGATGATGATAATGATAATGATGAAAATGCAAGTATTAGACATTTAATAATAATTTTATTGTAGAACATTCAATAATATTGGAAAAAAAAATGTAGTGAAAAATGTATACAAATTTAAAAATTTCAAGCTTGCATGAATGTGTAGAAATAGGTCAATTGTGGAAAAAAATAAAGGCTTTTTTATAGGTATTTCAATGGTAAACAGCGTCTTAGCTCTCAATATTATATCACTTTTTGTTTGTGTTTGACTTGTAAATGTGTCAACTTCGACCGCAAATATTTGCAAAATAAATATTTACCTATGGTGCCTACATGTTTCAGAATACCAGTTGATATGTGTATTCGATTCGTACTTTAAAAACATCTCTTTGAATTAATATTTAATTGAAACTATATCACTATCAGTGCTTCTTTTTGCTACTGGGCGGTGCTTTTTTTGCGCTCATCTACATTTAGTTTAACATTCTTTGATGTTAACTAAATGTAGAAATACAATACAAGTTAGAATTACGCTTACCTACTTACTAAACTATCACAGAAAACAAAACAGAACTGACGTTATTCCAATACAATTTGAATTCCAGTCATATTTCTTAGCGTTACACCCATTGTTATTCAACGAAAATATTACAATACCTACGTATGAATATGATACGTTATAGGTACAAGTATTTGTGACAGTAACCACGATTTGCTCGGGTGGGCGGCATGTTGTTGTGCTTACTAATTACACGGTGTATTACATTAAATTAATTATGTTGTATGGTACCGATAACTTCAGTTACAGGTTAACTGGGTGAGTGATACACGAGATACAATATCGCGATTCTAAAATTTGCGCACTTACTCAGCAAGACGTTGATGACGGGCGTGGAAGCGACGATAGAACTACGAGAAAAGTTGTCGGCAAACTTGCTCGGCGGTTATGAAGATGAAGTAAGTAACTATTGTAAGACAGGCTTCCGACCGCTGCACAGGCATGCTCGACCCCAACGATAATCTTAACATCCTTGGTCGTCACTCGACTTACAATTACTCTTAATTTGATACAAAAATGTGAATCAATTTGTTACGTACCTAATCAAAAACATTTAAATTATTTACTGCATACACTGAAATTTTAATTTGCTAATGATTTGGCTTACCGCCGTGGTGTAGCTAGAGGTACCTACTTGATTCAATATTGTAGTTGTTATGTTAATACTAACAAATAAATCTACCACATTTTCGTAGTTCGGTTTGCCCTACGAACGTTATGATTTTATAAAGTACTTTTACTGCGGTCGGTTATATTTGTAGAACCCTTCAAGCATTGCTGAAGTACGAGTGTACACGCAAGTAATAGTGAACCCTCGGCTCTCCTCGGTTATGTACCTACCTATTTATTTCATGTCTCTTATTATTCTTACTTTTTCTTTAACTGAAATCAAAACACGTAGAAAAATGCGATGATAGTAACGCTAACAAAATCTAATCATCAAAAGGCAGAGGCTCCTAATCCATCCGTTTAGAGTTAAGCCCACACGCGGTGCTAAATTTCTTGCCCCTTCGCTCACTGGAGCAGGTGGCTGGCCTATAAATTCTAACACGAAGGTATTCCGCTCCTCTGTCCATGGAATTTCCTCTACTTGCGAATTTTGACGTTATGGTCGGGCACTACCACCCATATCGATAGCTTACCTATTTACAACCCTCTTAAAGTTTAGGTACTTAAGTGAATACGTATTTGTACGGACTAAAGGATAAGGAGGGTCATAAGGTGTTATTTAGATACTATAAACGTCGCCATAATATAATGGATAAGTGACGCTTTTCTAAGTTTTCGTTTATAATACTATCATAGGTACAAAACAAATTATTGAGAAGTATTCAGGTATACACATTTGATTTACACAAAAATCTGTAAAAAACCAACACAATAATAATGACACAATATGTATCTGACTACCTAACGTGAACCGATTCTATTCTTCAAAATCATGCATAAAAGTGTTTATTTATTTATTATATTAACAAAAATTTGTATTATGTGTACTAGGTAGCAATGTGCAAGTAGCAGAACATTATTTTAACTGCAGGAACACACTCAAGGGTTTCTAGAAATTTCATGAAAATTTAAAATTATTTCCCATTGAGAATGTTTGCATGAGAACTTACAAAAATGTGTTATAAACAGAGATCGGATTTTTGTGCGACATCTCATACTAAATGTTATCAAAATGACGTAAGTCACTAAGAATGTCGCAAATCCATCCGATCTCTGCTTATAAATAATTATTTTATATCGCAAATAAGTAAACAAATCAGTAAATATAACTCATAATGGATATATCTAGTACGGTCGTGGCTTGATTCGATTGTTTGTTAAATTTAGATTCCCGAGAACATTATCTATGGAAGTTTCGCATCTTATGAAACTTCTCCTCAGTACAATGCTAATACCAGTTGTTAAGTTTTTAGAAAATTCTTGACATATAATATTTTTTGTCATCATAAGAGCTTTACCCTTATTTTAAGTTTCATTAATTATTGATTTTACCTAAAATAGTTTAAAATTTATTCCAAATACGAAGACACAGTGCCAAGAAAAAAAAGCTACAAGGTCTCGAAATAGCGGTAATCGATTAATGATATATCAGTGCGAGCGTTATAATTACTGTTTTACGTATTTAGTAAACGGTAACGTAAACGTCACTTGCCAACTCGTGGTAAGCACATGGGACTGGTACACTACACACGTCCGATAGCATTAAGCCCAAAAAGCAAAACAGCCCAATTCAGAATGATTTAAAGCAACAACCTGCTATTCGGTTTCCATTAGGGCAATTGCAATGGTTACTGATTCTAAATGTACATTACTTATAATATATGTTTCTCTTTGGAGTTTTTAAATCAGTCTCGACTTAAATGTCAGTTTAAATGCACTTAGTATTCAAGCTAGTAGCGATAGTCTACTTAATGTCCCATTAATGTAATTTACTTGTTATTATTTAAGTTTGATATTGCCAAGATAGATTAAAAATGTATCGCCAAGTCGATTTTATATAGACCTCGTTAATCCTCAGGAAAATATAAATTCAATCCAAAAATACCTTTTTCTGGTCCTATCAGGCCATAACCCGAAAAATAATCAAGGATTTTTTAATTTTCATTCTTTCCCGATATTCGCACCTATCGTGTTTGCGAAATACAGTCTAGGTATCTATTTAGTTAATTTATTCGCAACTTTTATTTGTAAAGTATAACTTTTCTCAAATACCCATACTTAAAAAAGCAAGGTCCAAATATAACTAGCCATTTTGGAGCCAAAATTAATGATTTGTGAATCGTCTTTATGATTTAAAAGCAATATTGTTGAAATCAAAATAAAACTTATAGAAAGATATTGCAAGTTGGCCATCGGAACGAATAACATATTTCCATTATGTGATTTGCGTTGACAATCATATTATTCCGTTATTGCGTGAAGCCGGGCTCTGTGTGAACGGTCGGACATGCTAATTAATTGAACTAATTGAATTCGATGAACATAAATCTCTTCTATTAAGGAGTCCACTCATCTGTCGAAGGTGGTTCATTAACCGATCGAAAAAAGCTTCAAGTAATTTCTCATTAGAGCGACGAATGTGTCAATCGACTGCCACCCTTGTCGCTCTAATGAAATTTACATACCTAAATAAGAAATTTGTCGAACGAACACATACAAAAAGATACGGGTGGCCGCTTGTCTGCTGTGTCTCCCTAGATATGTTAGTCCCATAAGTCAAGAAAAAATGTGGTGTACTACTTTTCGACTCTATTTAGTGATAATAAGTGGTACGCCACATTTATTTGTTGTTGCAAGTGTACAGTGGCGTAATTTTAGTACCAATTTTAACAGTTAACCCCCTGGCAGTTGGCTAACCCGAAATCATGCCAGTAGGGTTGAACGAGTATTTTCTACCTATTAAGCCGATCGGACGTCGGCAGATGGAGAGAGAAATGTACAAGTAAAGTAAGAAGCTTATATGCGATGCATGTTGAAAATAATAAACAAATTCTGGACATATTATAACTATTATAAGCAATGAACCTATTTATTTTTTTATTTAAAATTTATTGCACAAAATGAAAGTACAAATGGCGGACTTAATGCCTTAAGGCATTCTCTACCAGTCAATCACTGGGCCACAAAGAGAAGTCACAACTTTTGTCGATAGTCTGAAATATACAGTGTATATCTGAACGAAAGGCAAATCTTTTAGCCTGGTAATGACCGAGTCTCATATGATACAGAAACAATTATTATTTTATTTATATTTAACGATATTTTTCAAAAATATCATGATAAGAGTTTGAGATAGACTAAGGCAGTCTAAAACATCGAAGCAGTTAGGTACTTCATCACTTGTTAGGGCAGGTTAGATTGCCTGTTCTGATCTTAGTACAACTTGTCCGCTGTCAATTATCTGTTGATACTTGACAACTGTAATATTATTATTAATATATCAAAGCTTTGTATACATATACCCCCTTAATATAAACGTCTGCTAACTTAACAAGCCGCTAAGTATTGTATGTCCCTTTTGCTCTTATGGACACATTATTAAGACCGAAAGGGACAAACAATTATTAGCGGCTTGTTAAGTTAGCGGACGTTTATGAATAAGGGGGATAGTACATTACCTCCAATAAACGATTTAAAAAAGTCTTAAAAAATTAAGGTATAGGTATGAAACAAAAACTATGATATTGTTAATGTAGGTACCCTACTTGGTCATCACTGGACTAAAAGGTTTACCTCATTCAGATAAAGACTGTGGGTAATAGTGCAATATTGAACATTCTCTTAATCTAATGGGTTTAGTAAAAAGATTCTACCTACTTTTATGTTGTTTTTAAACAATGTTGTATCTTCCAAAAGTAGTTCTTAGGAATAGATTTAGAGTGAAGTCCGTCCTGACTTTAAGTTTAACGTGTCTATTTTCTTATTTACTTTTATCCTGCAGTCAAACTTTTAAACAGTTTTGCAGGGCCTGTGATAATTTTAATATTTGTCGACTGTTTTAATAATTCAATTAATAATAATAATAGTTTGAATAAATTGCATTTACCTCACAGTTTCATTTGCCCCGCATGACTAGACTAAAACTAATTTAGTAACATTAAAATGATTTTTTCCTTTATTCAGATACATTATTTTATGCTCTAAATCTATTGTCTTTAATCATAAATATTGTTAGCGGTATCAGTAGTTACAGTTATTGTGCCACGTTCTTATGCTAACCATGTAGTTGTAGATAGTGCAGTAGTAAAATTAAATCAGTTGGCGATACTTGCCAGTGCTTAGGCGTAGTTTTAAACGGTTGTTAAGTATTAGGTAGTACAATTCAAAGCCGTGTACATACATACCATGTAAATTTGATGAAATGTGTTTGCGGTTTTTCGGCATTGTTGCAAATGACGTAGATTCTGACCTACTGCGATTTAGTTGGCCTACACACTACTTGTCTACTATCTACCCTCTTTCACCTTTTGCCCAGCATCATTACCAGCGTCCTTATCCTCACTTAAAACTTAAAGCTTGGTCTTGGAACAGTCATTTTTCTATTTTTGGAATGACGCCATTCAAAATTCAAACCCATCTTCCCGGTAATTTTTTTGAGGTTTCTGGATTTCATTGGATTTAACTTTGATATTATACACCGTGTTTTTATTGATTTCCGTTAAATTAAAGGGAAGCTTATTTAGGTCAAAAATAATCAATTTCTCTAAGAAACTTGTGTCTTAACTCTCACTGTTATTGAGTTATTAAAAAAATAAGTTTAATGACTGAACAAGTGTATTGCAAAGTTTATTACATCCTAATGTTAGGGAACATACCCATTCAACGTGACCTGTTTAGGGGGAGGGGGGTCCGTCAAGGTACCACTCTTGGTCACCAGGGGGGGAGGGAGGGGTTCTGGTATCTCGTCACGTGACTAGTATATTTCGAGATTATTTTGTAATAATGTAATTTAAATTGGAGTTACACCACCGTTTTTCCCATCACTACAATTTTTAAAACCAAAAGTACAATTCTACAATTAAAATTTACTATTTAACCTCTCGCCGTACGCGTTTTCATATACCTACCGAAAAATACTACGTGAAAACTAGGGGGGGGGTTGTCTTGGCATATGCTAAGATCTGAAATCGAATTGGAGATCAAAAATGTAAACAAATGGGATACCACCACAAAAAAATAATCGCTAGAAGTGGGTAATCTAAACTCATTGAAATACTTGAAAAAAAATACGCATTTACAGTCACTGACGGTACATATAGTTATTAAATATTTTACTAATTTTTAATACCATACATTATTTTTTAATGACATATTTCTCTAGTTTTAATAAAATGTAGGGTGTTTAATTTATACTACTGGTAATGATAAGAAGTTTTAAACATTTGGTTCGCAGTTATTACAATGTACCTACTGAAAAAATTTAAAAAAAGATGGTGCTCCAAATGACTTTTTTTATGAATTCATAAAAACTCCTAAAGCATTACAAAGTACATGGATACAGATTTTAGTATTGTTACCTACAAATCAATCATTTTATTTTTTAATAGAAATGGATTCAATTGTAACTAATGTAACTGTAGATGAAGACTGGAATTCGTTCCCCGACTATTTTAAAGATTAAAGTAACACGACATTGGTTTTCAAACATTAATTATGTTGTTTATTTACATAATTCTAGTAAATTTTCTAGGTATTATTTTTGTAATCAGGAACCGTGGACACTCAGCCGTATGTTTTTTTATAATCATGTCCAAACATATGTTAATAATTGTGATACTTGTTTATCCACTTGAACGTCCGATGATAGCATAGTATCCAAACAAAAAAGGCAGTAGACTGTTCGTGGATGCTATACTATCCAATGAAGTCGAAGGAGACACAGTTGATTATAGCGGCATTTAGCGAAATATAGAGGCATTATTTCCTAATTCCCTTGTTGCAACAACGTAGCCTAATAAACTTGTTTGCGCTAAAAAATATATATGGCAGTGTACGCTCGTTACTCAGTCGATAAAAAAATATAATTTGTCAGTGTTGGGTCAAACTGCCTGAGTGTTTGCTAAGGACTCCTAGTTATGTCGTAAGTATTTCACGTTAATTTACATATTTTTGGGGTTATTATACATAAAAATGATCAGGAACGTGTGCTCTATACGATAATGTGTATCATCTTAAGTTTTTGACAGTGTGATACCTGTCAAGTGAGTTTAAAATATGAAGGTTATCTTTCTTATTTTTTTACCGATGTGTTAAGTTTAACCTTGATTATAGTCAAAATCATTAGGTATTTTACAATGACTATCATTGTATTTTAATAATTGTATTTTCATTTATACTCCTGATTTTTTTTATTATTATACCTTAAGTAGTTTAGAAAATATAAACGTTTTTGTAAAATCTTGTGACTGCGCAGCGCGGGGCGTACGTCGCTAAAAAAACCCGGACAGTTGACCGGAATATGGTCGCGCGGGGTGGACGTTCAAGTGGTTATCGAACATACTTTGACTTTCGCGTATCTACACCTAAACATCAAGCATTGTCTTCGGTTTAACACCTGTAAGGATAGTTTGTATGTGTGCAAATAAACAAAATTAAATAAATGACCCATCTCAAAATGCGACGTTAATTTATAAAGGTGTTAAAAAATAAAAAGTTTTATACCCCTGGAATGTCACTGTAACATTGACTTTATAATGTCATGTCATTGTCATAGATTGTTTACATTTTTGATCTCGAATTCCATTTCAGAGCTTACGCTTGGTCACCAGGGGGAGGGGGGGGGGATCAAAAAACGTTTAACAAAGGGTCACGTAGTATGGGTATGCTTACTTATTTTACATGTGCCGTCAGCAGCCGTCAGTAGCATGAGATCTTATTCGTAAGGTTCTCTCACACTTGCCATTAAAATGATTATGTATGAAAACAAAAAAAAAAATTTTACGAAATTGAAAAAAGTCGATATACCAGGCAACTTCTATTAATGTCCCAAGTAACCTGTCCAATTTAACGGAAATCAATAAAAACACGGTGTATAATGTGGTTCTGTCGCGAGCATCTAAGGGTTGTGTAGCTCAATCCAGCAAATTAGTCCAAAGCTCCAACAGTTGTCCAATGATTTAACCTTTTGAATGCCAACGACTGATATATAAGCACCGGAGGTTCAATGTCAAAGACCGATATATAATTCTTCTACAGGGCAATGTAGACTTATACATGCATGTGCGTAAAGCTTAATTTCAGATTTGACATTTATTTGACGTCTGTGGCCTGATGGTGTCAAAAAGGTTGACAAAAGTCCTTCATTGCCACTTACCCTAAATTGCATGCATTTTGTACGAATTATCGATCTACGCGTCCTTATGTTAAGCTACAAAGTGACTTACTAAAAAGGCCTACATTTATACCTGCAAAGTGAGTTAATTACTCATTAGTACGCTTCCTTAATCAGCGTTACCTCAGTGTACCTCTACCCAACGTCAACTGTGGCAAGTTGTACTTACTCACTAGACGTAATTAATAACCCATCGTTTAGTGTCACTTAAAAATCCTTTATTGTCGTCGTCCACAGGTACAGTCAAGGGCATATATATATACGCACAATTATTAAATTCCCCGTGATTTCAATGGGATAAGATCATGTAGTGTAGAGGTATTTCAGCCCATGACAGTATATGTTGCAGTGATTCTGATGGATGGGCAAGGAAGACAAGAGAGCTTGATCCTACAAAATTAAGAATTGTGATCAAACTAATTGAAAATCAAATTAATTATTTATACGTACTTACCTACTTAGTAGCTCCAGATCGCCACGAAGAAATATTTCAACTTAATGTTCAAAAAGAGTTCCTACCCATTTCATCCATCAATCCTACGAGTGTCAGTATAACTACAATTCAATGTTTCTTGGATCTGTAAGTATTAGATTGTTCAGGAAATGCACCTAGCATTCTTGCAAGTAGAATATAAGTCTAGTAAACCTCTCGACTTTAAAGGTGTTATATTATTTTAAATTACAAACAATGATATTCAAACTGCACATGGCTTTAAATGTAATTTTATGTTTAAGATTAATATTAGATAAGCGCATATGTAAAATTATAAGTCGCAAAGGGGAACACTTGTCTCTTTGGCATAGTTTGTTACTTTGTCAGCGTTCCTTCATTACCTAGTTTGTGAGATTCTTGAGTACCTCGTTTCATGTATGTACTTTGTAGTTAACAAGCTAGGTATTTAAATGACACATTTTCATACATGCATTGAATAAACGTATAGAGACACTGACTCGAGCCACAGAATACATGCTCGAGCGGACATAGATAGTTAGATATACATTTGGTATAGCTCAATAGGCACTTCGTAGTGCCTATTGGTAAGTATTAAAAAGACTTACCCTGTTATTCATAAACGTTTGTTAACTTAACAAGCCGCTAATAATTGTTTGTCCCTTTCGGTCTTAACAATGTGTCCATAAGAGCAAAAGGCACAAACAATTATTAGCGGCTTGTTAAGTTAACAAACGTTTATGAATAAGGGGGTTACTTTATAATTTATTTACAGTGTCAGTTATGTTGTTATGAAAAAAATACATGACGTGCGTATATCAGATAGGTAGCTATTTCAGCACACCCATTTCGTGGTGAACTAGCAATAAATGAATGCCGCAGAAAATAGTCGATACCGCCAGCGGTACTCGTATAGAGGTAAAAATTGAACCCAGTAACAATTTAAAACATTTAGTTAAGCTAATATTTTTGACCATGACGAAATTCTGAGAAACAATAATTTTGTAGGTATTGTTGTTGTACATGTTTGTAGTATTATAAATTGCCTTTAGGGAAAATTTTACGGGTATCGAATAATCAGCGGGCATTCAGAAAGGAAACCTGTTCACCACAAGCACATCAATAATTTAGCCCGCCTCGCCAGGTAGCTATCAACCTAGCATGCCTAATATTTTATTTATTTAATTAATTACAACTTAAAACTACCATTACAGCTTTACAGGTCTTGGATAATGGTGCCTCGAAGACCTTGGCAGGTGCATTTAGTATAGCCACCGGTCCGTAATTACAGGTTTCAGTACCACCACCACCCTTCACCGCGGCTACCACCCTCGTCACTATCCAAATTATTCGCAATTTCAATTGATGGTGACTTTAGGTTATTATTTTTATAAACTTATATTTATTACGAAGTATAGATACGATTATAGAGGTAAGCACGTTTTTTACACATAATTAGAGCATTGCAATCTGTGATAGTAAAAAGTATGCAAGGGCTGCTCTTATGGACGTTTTTAATCTTTTATTTATAGCTACTAAAGAGTATGTAATTTTTTGAACAAAATCGTTTAATACACGTCTTTTTAAGCGACACAGTGGAAAATTGCCAAAGTAGAATATCATTTGTCAACGCCATTTGGTGACGTTTTCTGCCTTCGCTGAATGTTAATGGAATCATACCTTAGACGTCAGTCCACGGAGGCTATGCAATGAAGCTCTAACGGAATAATAAAATATCACAGGCCCGGGACATTTCTTTGTACATATTGTTATTGAATCTGCGGAATTTTGACGGCTCAAGTGAGTTGTCTCTCAAGAGCACTTAAGGGCAACAAGACAGCGATCGGCTAGATTACACTTTGGTACTTGTTTTAGGCAAGCTTCCTCGTTTCAAATATACTTGCAAGAAATGTAAAGTACGTTTATCCTACCTACCCTACTCGTAAATTACACAATTGACCTGGGGAGCGATTTCGATTATCACTGGTGTGTTGTCACCGTCTTCAGTGACGCACCGTGATGAGATAGTTTTGATTATGAGTAAAATGTGGCACTATAGTTAATCAAAAATGACGTTAAGGATTATAATCTAACCATCCATCAGTTTGAAAAATACGGATTACGGCATCACTCGTTTCGTCGTCAAAAAAATCTGTGGGCAAGATTCAAAATTCATGAAATTGAGGAGTCATTATATAATTCTAACTTTCGAAGGACACGGTTCAATGCATTAAGTAGCTGTTCATATTTCATATTATACTATAATAGGTACTGTTTCAGTTTGAGCTAAATTGAGTCAGTTGAGTTAGACCCTAGAACAGAATAATAGTTACCTACTTCGTTTACGAGGGTCCAAAGTTATTATTTACCTCCTTGTGTTAATATTAGTTCTAAGCAAGGGAAAGATTTTGAAATGTTAGCTTTAGAATGGTTTCAAAGTATTAGGCGTTAACATACTTAACCCTTGAATAAATCAAAACATTCTATAAAGATGCGTTTAAACCAAAAGAGCATTCGCTGTTCTAGCGCCCGTTCTACGAAATCAACCAATCACGTTTTGTGTACCGATCGAAATTCGTAGAGTGGGAGGTTGGAACAGCGAATGCTCTTTTAGTTTGAACGCACCTTAACACGCTAGCATGAAGAAAATGTTAACTGTAGACCATTATAAATTAAACCGAGATTAAATGACAAAATATCATAAAGTTCATAAAAATAATCAATCCTATCAAATCCGATGCTGTAAAAAAAATGATACAAGTAAATTAGAGGGACAAGAGCCATCACGCCATCAGAATATATCGTAGCGTCCGCGTTCGGAGCGTCCAAAAATATCTTTAAAATAATTAGCCTTTATTGTCATCATAATATAATAGATGTTGTTTGCAACACGCATGCAGTCGTTTGTTGGTCATAATCATGGTCTTAACCTTGGGACC
>JALPQI010008649.1:0-47688 GCA_025490895.1 Thaumatotibia leucotreta
AAAGAGTGTAATTTTTTTTAAGATATTCAGGTATTTCGAGGTTTTTCTAAAAAACCGGTTCCAATCCCTGTAATGTATAGCGCAGTTTCATTCTAACATTAATGTATAGGTACATAAATAAATTATTACTATTATTCATTTCTAACGAGCCAAATGATATCCGCATGTGATATGTGATATTTACATTAACCCTCTGCCACTGTCGGTCACGTGACATGTGTTTATTATTAACATCATAAAGTTGAAAATGGGTCTGTCTCTCTGCCATTGAGGTGACCTCAGCGGCACAGGGTTACTTAAACAGGAACATTAACTAAGCAAACGTATGAATATGAAAAGAACTCTGGGAAAATTGGAATCGCTCCTTCAAAGAAAGCAATTTTCTGGATTTCCCGTGTCATATAAATAACACCAAAGCTAACATGTATATATGGGAATTATATGTTATACCTATCTCTCAAAAAAAAATTACGTAATTTTTAGCGCTAAGCGCGTGATTTACCGTTGTCCTATTTTGTTACCAAATTTTGTAACGGTACGAAATGAAATTATAAATTGTTCATTCACAATTAAGGCTTAGTAGATTGTAGACTTTTTTGATAATGCGAAATAATAGGCAATGTATTCATTATGCTAAATAGTTTGTAGCAAACTATGAAACTTAAACAGTCATTTGACGATTTTTCTTAATTGTGTACAAACCTTTTAATACTGCTCATTAATTGTGGGATAAGTAAAGAAGAGTTTACAAACTTGATATGATAAATTTGCTGGTATGCATATGTGAACGTTATCGTTATAACATAAGTTACACACGTAAAATTATACAGGGTGATTTACTAATCACTTTAGGGTTAAATTAGGTAAACTTTAAATTTGATGATACAAACCCTGAGATATTAGTAGGCAGAAAAATGTATGGAACATCCGATTTTTTTTCTCGAATCGGATGTGGTGCATAAAAAACACCCTGTATAAGTAAGTAGATGTTCTTATTGAATTATTTCCACATTTGCAACGCACAAGTTCCACGTAAAAATAGCTCTTAAATCCCACAAAGCGCATACGACTCGATATGTAAATCGGATAATAGCCGACGGTGGTAATATGCGGCTCGCGGTAATATCCATTAGGGGGTAAAGCCGCTTGCGTCTGCCAAAGTCATCACGTGGTATGACTTGCTGGATTATAAAGCCGTGAGCTACCGTAAAACGGGGTAAATAGGAATGGCGGGGCAAATAGGAACGTAGAGTAAACTGATCTGTTAGCCCGGGACAAACAGTCAAATTTAGAACAAGAGATCGTCGGTTGACAAGCAAAACTCACCAAGTAACAAATACCTACTTGAAATAAAGCTCGTATCTCAGGTCTGATTCAATACTGACATAAGAGGTTGCTAAGAGTAGTGACAGTTTTTATAGTGAGTTTTGCTTGTCAGCCGACGGCAGATTTTTTCATATGTGTTATTTATTCTAATCTGGACTGTTTGTCCTGGACTAACAGACTAGTTTTCTCTACATTCCTATTTACCACGTCATTCCTATTTACCCCTTTTTACGGTACTCTTAGTTAGATGAACGATAAGTGAAAAGAGATCAGTCCGTAGCCAAGTTGCCAATCGCGAACGCCCAGTAGCGTATCGCAGTTTTTCCTCTCTGTCACTCTTTCTTATTAGTGCGACAAAGACAGTTGCGTTTCGTTCACGACTGAGCGTTAACGTTTAACATCTTGGCTACGTAATCTGACGTCTTAACTTACACTATCAGCTGACCTAGCCATGATGCCATTCTACAATCGTATACGATGAGCGATAAGTAATAAACAGAGATCGGATAGGTAAATGTGCGTCATTGTTCGCAATAATATGGATGTGACTCCAAATTTGATTAATTGAATAATTAAACGAATAATTTCTGAATATTTGATTTCGAAGCTTTGAGGTGACTATTTATAAAGGTTTTCATAGTTTCAGGTTTCAAATAGTTAATTTTCTAAAAATTATTATATTTAATAAATTTTTCAATCAACTTTGGAGTCATGTCCATATTATTGCGAACAATGACGCACATTTGTCCGATCTCTGGTAATAAAAGTATGAGAATGACAGATTCGAACGAAAAGTCACTTGACAATTTCCATACATTATTATTATCTTTTCATGGGGGAAGTGAAGACTTTGTTCTAAAGTCAACCTTGTTTGCTTTTATCTTATAATCATAGCAACTTTGCTCCGCAGATATCAATATTTTCGTATATAGGTAGGTATTCATCCCATACATTTATATTTGCGTTCATATAAACCTGTTTCCTCAATATTGATCCAAGAATTTCGAGATCGAAATTATGAAATTTGACCACTATCTTGATTTTCGCCATTTTTAATCTTAGTATACCTACTGAAAATTTATATCTGAGTATCCGATAGGTTATAGTACTATACTTTAAAAAACCGGCCAAGTGCGAATCGGGCTCACACACGGAGGGTTCCGTAGCAACAAATATTTCAGCCAGCGTCTCCAATTAAATCACCTTATCTCAAAAACTATAACAGATAATTTAATGAAATCAAAAATCTTTGAAAGAGTTTACTAATATGAATAACATTATTATAAATATTAGATGTCATATACCAAAGAAAAACGACCAAGATCACCTATGTCCGAGGTGGGGAACATTATTTTTTATTAAAATTTTATACCGCGTAGTTTAAAAAATAAAGGGGGGACATTTCATAAGGGTTCCGTTTTTGCCATTGGCTACTGAACCCTTAAAAGGAGAAAAGGTTTTGCCTTTTTAAAGAATAGGCAACGCCAATCTAGCTGTCCTGGAGTTGCAAGCGTTCATCCTCTACGATGACCACTTATAATCAGGGGCGTACATCGATGTGGGTTTTTTATCGCAGGATGACATGATATTCGTTTTACAATCCTTCATAAGTCGTAAGCGTATAGGAGATCCTTTGCCCTAAAATCCACCATGTCTACATCATCCAACGCAAAAATTTAGTACCTATGTAGGTACTTAAAAAGGAAAAAATCTAGAAATTTTAAGATAAAAAAACCGGCCAAGAGCATGTCGGGCCATGCTCAGTGTAGGGTTCCGTAGTTATTCAAAAATGGCTGGGCGGATTATGTTCGAAATAGTTTTATTTTAAAGTACTCTATAAGCCCACTAATCATGATTTTTTTCATATTTTTCAGACCTACGCTTCAAAAGTTAGAGGGGACAATTTTTTTTTCTTCTGGTGCGATTAACTCCGAAAATATTGACTTTAGAAAAAAACTTTCTTTTAAGACCGTTATTATTTTTAAGAGAACTATTCAACGATACCCCACACTATAGGATTACATCAAATAAAAAAATAGTCCCCACTACTTTACCAGTTGGGAAGTGGTTGGGGGTGGAAAAAATTGTTTTCTTGTTTTTATTGTACCACTTTGTTGGCATGATTTATATGTATAGATACCTGTACCAAATTGCAGATTTCTAGTATTAACGGCCACTGAGCTATGCTGCGGACAGAAAGACAGACGGACATGGCGAAACTAAGGGTTCCGTTTTGCCATTTTGGCTACGGAACCCTAAAAACGACCGATTAATCACCGAAACTCGGACTCGGCTTCGAATATCACCGTCCCATTACTGAAATTCAGATTTCAGGGAATTCTGTAATCCCTACCCGGTTGACAGTGACCTCAGGGTCACTTCGTTGGCAGCTACGAAGTTGGAAGTTCTGAGTTCGAATCCCGGCGAAGGTATTTATTTGTGTGTTGTCACAAAGATTTGTCTCTGGGGCCTGATTGTTTTCTCTAAGTACTTAAATACAATTATATTTCGTCGTATAAATTGTTCTAGAATATTACCTACTATCAATTTAATTTGTAATCACCGTGAATCGGATTCTGTTTCAAGGAACTTTTGATTCAGCTTTTAATGTAGAATCAAATGAGATAAACAAACGAGCTTTCCTTGTAATGCTTTGGCGGCAAGTTATTAAAAAGTCATTATCAAAGACATACCTACCTACGTTAGAGATTGTTCGAAAAGTGAAGGCGCGTGAGATATATTGACAAGCCGTGCTACCAGACGCCAACACTTTCCGATTTGCGACGTTGTCGTAATCAGGCATCGAAAATCTCATATCTCTATTGGTCTAAAGTCAGTTTTAGAGTCGATGTATACATACTTATTACTCAAAACTTTTATTTTGTTATAATATTTATATAAAATTGGTAGGTATACCTTCATAAAATTGTACCCACACTATTATCCAGTAAGTTAATAGTAAGGAATTATAAAAAAAATAACGTAAACTAGCTACTTAATTAATTAGGTACTCGTTTCGTGAATCTCTTTGAATATAAGCAAGGTTTCATTAATAATGTTGTACATAATCTTTAAAATATTACCCACGCGAACGAACTTATATTTAACATAAGTTTATGTATAATATAAAATACATTAAAAAAAAACAATCACAAAATCCGTTGTTTATATAAAACCTTATTACTCTTTAAACTTATTTCACGCCCAATCGACAGACCAACAAAAACAAAAACGCATTGTTTCGAAATTCAAAAACCACATCCACACCAAACAAAACTCACAAACCTATACTGGCACACAACACTTCGAATATTTGAAAACCGAACGTTGGCGCGCGTTTGAATTTCGAACGAAGCCCCGCTGGGATGCGAGCCCCGTCGAGTCCTGTAGCGAACTGCCGCGTCCCGGCGGCTCCCGACACGGTTGCGATCCCGTGTCAATGTCAAATTGTTTGCAACTACGATTATCTTGTTCACTTTGTTGTATTGGTGTTTGATTATGTCGGAAATACAAATAAATTCAAACTTAAAACTAGATCAAGGAAAGGCTAAGATTATTGGAAATTTCTCGGGAGTCCGATTAAACCTGTTAAATCTATGGGTACCGAAAATCAGGTAACCACTTTGAAGAAATACGATTTTTTAAAGAACACATAATATAGGTAGATTCGAACTTCGAACTATGTTTTTGTCATGATAACTGACACAAATGACCAAATGTTAAAAATGGTCATAAAGTGTTTTTTATTTAAAGTTGAGTAAATACTCAGTCACATTTGAACCATCATGATCAGGGCCCGTAACATGCCGGTGACATTAATTTAACGATGCATATGGAATAATCACAAATAATTTTGTCGTATTTATTTATTGTTAGTAGTCCATAATTTTGATCATGTCCAAATGGCTTGAAAAGTAATACATTCAGAAGCGGAATAATTCAATACATCATTGTTTCGATTATTATGTAACCTACCTAAAATTTAAATTCATTATTGTTAGAATGTTTTAAATTTATCTTATTTATTTCGAAAAACCTATGAAATAAAAAAAAAACTTGTTCCTAAGATTGATAAAATATCAAGTCACTACACTCACTACTACAACAGATAAAAAAATGCATTTATGCCGCATGACGATATCGGCATCAAAATTAAACGTAGGTACAGATTCTAACCATAATATTGAGAAAATGGAACCAACGTAAAAGAATACGGAATAATTTATAAATACAAATAGAGAAGCTCTTTGCGACAAAGAATAACTTTCGGAAAGTGCGCACTTAGCGAGTGCTTTTTACTATTTTATTTACAAAATTGTAAACGGCCCGTCCACAGAAAACTTAGGTACAAGAAACAAGACAGCTTAAAGTGGATTTATTTATACCAAACGAGCGAATGCTCATTCTATCCCCTCTCTAAAGGTGCGTTTAAACCAAAAGAACTTCGCTGTTCTAGCGCCCGTTCTACCAAATCAACCAATCACGTTTTGTTTACCGATCGAATTTTGTAGAGTGGGAGGTTAGAACAGCGAATGCTCTTTTAGTTTGAACGCACCTTAAGAAATTCGTCGAAATTCGTTGATTTCGTAGAGTGGGGGATAAAATGAGCATTCGCTCGTTTGGTGTAAATCCACCTTTACAAGGAATCCTCCTTAGTCCAAGCGATATGGAGGAGTGACATGTAGGGTAGTTGTATGAAGTTAATCACTGACTGAAAGCTAAAATTTTAAATAACATTCCTTTGGTAACGAACAGAATGCTTTCGGAATTACACGTTTTAGGTTAGAAAATTAATCAAGCTGACAAATGTCAGGATTTCCTTCTTTATTAGCTACTGGGAAATATAACGTTACAGGGTGGATTTCATCAAGAAAATTTTCACCATACAAAAATATATTTTTTTTTCTTTTATTAATTAAATGCATAAATATGTATCTAGAATTGTTAAGTTATATTTATTAGAGTATCTTGTTATGATTCCACACTAATTTGATGCATAATTTCGAAATTATAGGCATCAAAAATATTTTACACGAGATGGTGATGACGACCATGCCATGGTTATGATTTTTTAATGGATGGCGATGATCCTATGTGTATGGTAATGACGATTTACTATATCATAAGATTCATAAGGGTATTAAATCAAACAATTTTCAGTCAAATCAACAATGTATTTTCAAAGCGCCTTTGAATGTTTGTAGTTTATTCCAAACTTCCAAGCGAGTTTAGTTCCTGTCCCCTTACATTCCTGTACCAAAGAAGATTTTGTCGCTGGCTTCTTTAGCGTCTTCACTGCTGCCTGACTATCCGTGTATATGACCACGGCCCTCGTCTGCTGCACTTGCTCCTTTATGAGCCTTACGCATCGTAGTATGGCACAAACTTCTGCCTGAAACACACTCGTTTACCTACCAAGTGGGACAGATACCTTTTCCCCCAATTTCGGGATAACTATATAGTAGGTATCCCTGCTCCAGCTAGACCTGTGGAGCTTCTTATCGAACCGTCAGTGAAGCATATAAACGTCGGATGTGCGACGTTTACCTTCCAGTTGTCCCTCTCCCCGATATGTACTCTATATTTCTTATCGAATATCTTCTTCCTCTTTATGAGGTCATTGTGAGTTACCATCATTTCCATTTTAGACAGTACCCTATCTTGTATTAGTTCGTGTCGCTTGTGTACGCAACTTCCTCTCCATTCCTTGTATGCCTTCATTCGGTACCACTGTTCCATGGCCCTCTTTTCCGCTTCTATATGTAGCGCCTTTATACCTAGTATTACCTCTAAGGCGTGTGTCGGGTTGTCGAGTTGCCTCTGCACCTTTGCTAAGTACCTCTGATATTTCTTAATATGTGCTCTGTGCCACCAGACCACCGCTCCATATAGTACTCGGGGTCTATATCGGGTGGCATAATGTTTTTATTTCGAAAAATTTGTCGCATAACAACTTTACGCCGAAAAATGAATGGCATAAACATTGTTGCGCATATTTTTGCTATGCCGAAATTGTTAATCCTAACTTGGTTGTTCCTAAATATTGTTTGTCCTAATGATTTTCGTGTCTAATGTATATGTATCGAAAAATTATTGTGCATAATGGTGATGTTCCTACTATTTAATGTACTAATAGTGATTACCTACCTTTAACTAGCTTTAAAAATATTTTTTTATTCCTTATACTTAACTATTACTAAATAATTCGCCCTGTTGTCCAAAGAATTTAAGTGAGCAATTTTGACCTGGGAACCGGTCGACGAAGCCCCGCTGCGCGGGGCTTCTATTTCCGCTCTAAGGGATAAAAGGTACCTAACGAACCTATCCAGGTTAAGATAGGGGATGTTCAGATTATTTCTTTTTTAATGCGGGGGGCTTCGCCCCCCGAGCCCCCCTGGTGGGGGGCTTCGCCCCCCCCGACCCCCCTTTTTTGGCTTTGTAAGTATGAGGATGCGTAAACAATTGATTAAAAATACTTAAGTATTTAAAGACTACGCCATTCACTCCGCCCTAGTTTCGAAACCTAACCAATCCACGTCGGTTTTACCCTGGTTTATTACTTGAACATTATTTTAACCATTCACCCTGTTGTTCAAATGTTTTGCATGTTGTTATTAAAATGCCTTTTTGAATGAAATTTCGGACATGATAAAAGTAGGCGCAGTGAAAATTGACAGTTCGAGTAGTAGGGAAAACAATATTTATTACAATGAACATTAGGATTATTATGCTTTAGGTCATTCGACATTCGAGTAATCAATATTAGAATAAATATGGTGTAGGTATTTTAAACGTGTATGCGCAAAAATAAGTAGGCTAAACAAGTAGTATGCCATGTAACATTATGCCATACATTCTCGGCCAAAAAATTTTAGGACAATCGACGTTATGCGACACGACAGGCACCCAGTACTCGGGAAGTATTATCGCCTTGGAGATCCATTCCAATATCCTCGACTTTAACCCCCATTTCCTTCACACCGCTCTTTTGTAATGATACAGTGTTCTTATGGCTTTCGCCGTTTGTTCTTTTACATGAGTTTTGTACCTGAGCGTGCTACCCAGTCACCCCCAGATACTTTTGCTCGTTTACCAACTCCAGCTCCTTGTCATGTACCTTTATGGGCCTCATCTCTTCTGTCTTCCTTTTGTTAGTGAATAACACAAGCTTCGTTTTTGATGGATTTAAATCCAGTCTCTCTCTCTGCACCATTCCAGCACTTTTTGGATACTACTGGCCATTATGTCCCTTATGGTGCTTAGTACCGGTCCACGTTCGACTATAATAGCACTCCGTCATCGGAGTAAGCCTGCATATATAGGCCCCCCTTATTTTCTTCACTAATGAGTGCAAGTCCACCCTGTGGGAAACCTCTTTTAGGACTAATTGACTTTTTATGTTCCGCCCAGTGTCGCCTTTATAGATCTACACTTGATCAATTTCCCTATCCATAGCGCTATTGTCTTGATGACTCCTTCCCTTTTCAGACTTTTCTCTACCGCTGAACATTTAATGGCACTTGCTACTACAAGAAAAACCAAAAATTATGGACCAATTTACAAAAATTGTCAACTCCATACATACAGGATCATAACCATCCATTGCTTCAGTACCGGTATTGACACGCCCGGTGTTGACGATTTCACACAAAATCCTAGATTATTTTAGAACACTAATACTTAAAGCAACGTCAACGCCTCACTAGTAAGTTCCTTTAAGGTTACGTATTCCTAAGTAATTAGTTTAAATATTATTCAATTACTTACAGTAAACCACTCGTGGATGGTTATGACGCCACAGCGTGTTAATCACGTATTGCAGTCACATTTTTATGTTTTTTTTTGGTTTGAGCCCGCAAAGACAAACATGTACTCGGTTCCGGTGTTTCACCTGAATTGAGGAGGCGGGCGTGGGTACACCCGGTATATTTAGACGCACGAGTACAAAACTACCTCAACTTTGACAGTGCGCTTACGGTGTTGATGAATTTTTGGTGTTAAACTTTTAAATATTTTAAATAGTACTTACGCGACGAAGGATTTTTATCATATTTTTTTGAACGTTTAACAACAATATTTAAAAACGATTACTGAAGTAAAATTCGCAATCGTACGTTTGATTTGCGATAATTTTCAGTACAAATATGGAGGTTCAGATTTTTTTGTTAGATGGTGATGACTTTTGACATATAAAACATTTTATTAAAATGAAACTATTTAGATTTCGATTATTTTGATCAAAGGGCCTTAAAGATAAAACTACTGAATATCGAAAAGAATAAAAATCTAAGTAAAAAACCTAAAATATATTTTTTTAAACACCGAAACGCAACTTTTTTCCGAGTTTTGAAATCCACCCTACATTGGTTTGCTGATTGCATACGAAAATGCACTGGCCAATAACATTACTATAGGTTCTTTAAGAGGGCGCCTATAGCCAAATTATAGTTCCGAGATTGAATTTTAAGATGTCTAAAAACTTGAAAATATACCACAATATTGTACCTACAAAAACTACATCATATTTGCAAGGGTCCTTTAACAAATTCGTAGAAGATTGAAGTTCGCTCGATATACAAGTAAATCAACCACGAAAACATGTCAAATTTTCAAGGATCTTTTTTACTTTACGAGTACTTTGCATGCTATTGCAGTAATACTCGTCTAAGTATTTTGTAGCTCATACTTATACTGATGCCGAGGGATGAAGTAGACGCACTGCATGGCTATATTTATACCTACATATATATTTTACTTAATATTAATGCGACGCAAACACAGATTCGGATTCAGGAGATTAAAGCGAGCATTAGTTATTCAAATTGAGGTTTTGATCGTGTTTACCTTCGAATCATTTTGCTTTACTACGAGCTACGTATGTGGTTACCCGTAAATTTGATATTATAATCAAGAGAAAAAGCTTCGAATGATGTGTAGGTAATTGGTTCGTAGATTACGCATGAAACATAACATTTTCAACATTTAAATAACAGAAAGTAAAAAATATCAGAAATCGGTGTTCTCTATTTTATACACACGAAATAGGCACGGTAGATGTCAATTTGCGGAAATGTCGTGAAAAATTAAGCATACTTCATTTCAAATACCATGGCCCGATGCCACTGCAAAGTTTTATGTGGCATCGGGCCATGGTATTTGAAATGGAGTATAACATCTTTTTTTAATGTCCATTTGATTTGAAATTTTCCCGATTTTCTATAAATTTTTGCTTTTATTTGTCGTACATATTTTTTATTGTCTCTTCATTTTTAACTGCACAATTTGTATACATTAATTAATTGTAACTATATCTAACTTTTTATATATTTCTTATATTGTGTGCAAAAGTCAGGAGAATACGATGTGAAAACGGACTAAGTAGGTAGATAAAAATAAGGTATGTCACAAAATAACCTGTATTGCGCGATTTTCGTATTAAATGTTATTTTACTAATTTAGTTGCAATCATTATCTAATTAATTCATCATCATCATCATCATCATATCAGCCGAAAGACGTCCACTGCTGAACATAGGCCTCCCCCAAAGATTGCCACAATGACCGATCCTGCGCCAGCCGCATCCAGCGGACTCCTGCGACCTTCACCATATTTATTTGTAGCAATAGCCTGTACGCATAATAATGTGCAATTACTAAATACATACCTACCACAATCGTATTTAATATGAAAATCGAACTACCTTACACTTAGGTACAGTTGTTTTATTTATTTTCATATTAGCAACTATCTTTACTTCATTGTAAATCCACATTTTACAGTAATAATTACACTGAATTCGAGTATAACAATGGTTCTCCGATTACCGCTTAATAATGTTAAACGAAGCTTTGTATTTCGATTTGGGTACCTTGTGTTGCGACCTCCGGATAATCACATTTGCGCGCCCTTCTGATTCAATTTGATTTTATTAAGTACAGGCTGATACAAAATTCAGTCATATAATTTTAAGGGGTTAATTCGTAGATCATAATTATGAACTTTCACGTAAATGTAAGCAGTAAGTCAAGAAATAATCCACCACTTTCCACCCCACGTCACAAGGGTTAATTGAGCTTACCGTGGGACTAGATTGATTTGTGTAAGATGTCTCAAGATATTTATTTACCGTTAGACCATGACATATTAATAATAGAGACAAAAAGTGGCAGATTTTGTTTGCTGATTTTATATTTATTATATTACTCAATGGCCGTTGGGGCGGGAAGGTTCTTGAGTGGCGGCCACGTACCGGAAGGCGTAGCGTGGGTAGGCCCCCCACAAGGTGGACCGATGACCTGGTGAAGGTCGCAGGAGTCCGCTGGATGCGGGTGGCGCAGGACCGGTCATTGTGGCAATCTTTGGGGGAGGCCTATGTTCAGCAGTGGACGTCTTTCGGCTGATATGATGATGATGATGATATTACTCAATATTTAAACTTTCATAAAACCAAATCCCAAGTTTTATAATTTCTAACGAACAATTTTGCGCTATAATCGTCTCAGCGGCCCTACCGTGAAAAACGAAATTCGTAAATTTCGAGGATTTGTCTCTCTCACTCTAAAGAAGCCTTCGTTGGAGTGACAGAGAAAAATCCTCGAAATTTACGAACTTCGATTTTTGCGGTAGTAGGCCAGGAACTTGTTCGTTTTTTGCCTTTTCACAGACGAAACTTTTTAATTTACTCGAACTCGCTTGTCGATCCGGGAGTTACAGGACTTTCATAATTATCTGCTCACTTCAAATTGAGTTGTGCCGGCTTATAAAGCGACCTGGTGAGAACTTTGTAAAAATACTGGCGTTATTTTCTTGAAAACGTATCAAATAGGTAGCGCCGCGTGGGCCTTTGACGCTCTTGGGCTTTTTTTGTATATACTAAATCCTTTATTCATAAATGTTTCCTAACTTAGTGTTAGGTTTAAAATATTGGGTAGATGTATTTTCTGATGTCAGTCGGTTGCAGCCGGGCTACCGTCGCGTCAGTCGAAATATAGCACTTCAGATATCGGCCGTGTCTCATTTCTGGGAACCCCTTTCCCTCCAAAATAACACCAAGCTGATAAGCATTGTTTGCCCTTTTCCGTATCTTATAAATTTGTCTTTAAAGGGTCAAACAATACCTACTTATCAGCAGCGATCGGTTTTTTGGATTCCCCCTAGCGGGATTACGCGTATATAAAATTTACGGGTGTGACTATAAAAAACACTATTGTATTATACACAAAAGAGCATATTTTATGAAACAGAAATATGGCAATATAATTAAAGTTTATTTTTCAAGTTACTACAGGAGACCCGCCGGGTGAATCCAAAAAACCGATCACTGCTTATCACTCAGTAGGAGCCCAAGTAACATGGGCCTGAAGGCTTAAAACGAATTTATCTATTGATAGTCTATTCCCAGTTTATTTTTAGATAAGGGCTTTCTATAAATGGTTTCTATGAAGAATAAAATTAAGGAAAAAAAACCTTTTTAAAAACAAGCTTTTATTATGTTTATAAAATTAACTAAAAAGTTAAAAATAAATTAACTCTAAAAAGAAATATAACACTTTGTAACTTGACTGTAACCTTTAACGACAAATAAGCGTCTTCGTCTAGGACAAAATAATTCCATATTGTACAAATTTATTTAATTTTAACACTAAAACTTTTCACCATACATAATTATTCAATCTCGTCCCCCCTCTTTATCATAGTCCCCATTTATAAATGAAAGCGTGTTACATTGTGATAGCTTGAGGAAAATGTTCTGTTGTATGTAACACGCTTTCATTTATAAATGGGGACTATGATAAAGAGGGGGACGAGATTGAATAATTATGTATGGTGAAAAGTTTTAGTGTTAAAATTAAATAAATTTGTACAATATGGAATTATTTTGTCCTAGACGAAGACGCTTATTTGTCGTTAAAGGTTACAGTCAAGTTACAAAGTGTTATATTTCTTTTTAGAGTTAATTTATTTTTAACTTTTTAGTTAATTTTATAAACATAATAAAAGCTTGTTTTTAAAAAGGTTTTTTTTCCTTAATTTTATTTTTAACTTTTTAGTACCTCTATTTTTAATTCGAGATTTACTACGTCGTAGTTCGCAGCGCGTAGCAGCGTTATTCCGTTATAAAGTCCGTAGTTCGTTCACATGATATGTAATATGTACTGATTTAAATATCAATAATGTTGAAATTATGTAATCACTTGTTAGTTATTTGTAACGTTTCTCATTCTATCCATTTCTTTTAATGCATCAACATTACAAGGTTTCTTCGACGGCAACTTGGAGCAGTCAAGTTCTTCAATTTGAAGACCTGCTAAAGACCTAACTCGGCTTAAAGCTACATAAGCTTGACCAGCAGCGAACAATTTGGAGCCTAAATAAATAACAGCATGATCTACAGTAGTTCCCTGCATTTTATGCACAGTTGAAGCCCAAGACAAGACAATGCTCGAAGACCTCCTGTTTTGTTAATGTCCGTGTGTATTATTTTATTAATATCAATCTGATCATTCTTTTTCCTCATACCATTCAGCCCTCAGCACGTGCTCACCTTGGCATTGGGTCATCCATCCAATCAATCATATATAATTAATATGGGACGAAAGCAAGAGACTCGTCAAGACGAATCAAACGAGACCAAACTCGATGGGGTTGCGTCGTTTAATTACAGAGTTCTTATGGCCACCTTCCGGCTCCAACATCAGACCTTGGTTACCATATAGTATCAAAGTACTCGTCAAGACTAATCCAATGAGCCCAAACTCGATGGGGTTGCGTCGTTTAATTACGGAGTTCCTATGGCCACCTTCCGGCTCCAACATCAGACCCTGGTTACCATATAGTATCAAAGTACTCGTCAAGACTAATCCAATGAGCCCAAACTCGATGGGGTTGCGTCGTTTAATTACGGAGTTCCTATGGCCACCTTCCGGCTCCAACATCAGACCCTGGTTACCATATAGTATCAAAGTACTCGTCAAGACTAATCCAATGAGCCCAAACTCGATGGGGTTGCGTCGTTTAATTACGGAGTTCCTATGGCCACCTTCCAACTCCAACATCAGACCCTGGTTACCATGTAGTATCAAAGTACTCGTCAAGACTAATTCAATGAGCCCAAACTCGATGGGGTTGCGTCGTTTAGTTACGGAGTTCCTATGGCCACCTTCCGGCTCCATCATCAGACCCTGGTTACCATATAGTATCAAAGTACTTGTCAAGACGCATCTAATGAGCTCAAACTCGATAGGTTTGCATCATTTAATTACGGAGTTCCTATGGCCACCTTCCGGCCCCATCATCAGACCCTGGTTACCATATAGTATCAAAGTACTCGTCAAGACTAATCCAATGAGCCCAAACTCGATGGGGTTGCGTCGTTTAATTACGGAGTTCCTATGGCCACCTTCCGGCTCCAACATCAGACCCTGGTTACCATATAGTATCAAAGTACTCGTCAAGACTAATCCAATGAGCCCAAACTCGATGGGGCTGCGTCGTTTAATTACGGAGTTCCTATGGCCACCTTCCGGCTCCAACATCAGACCTTGGTTACCATATAGTATCAAAGTACTCGTCAAGACTAATCCAATGAGCCCAAACTCGATGGGGTTGCGTCGTTTAATTACGGAGTTCCTATGGCCACCTTCCGGCTCCATCATCAGACCCTGGTTACCATATAGTATCAAAGTACTTGTCAAGACGAATCTAATGAGCTCAAACTCGATAGGGTTGCATCATTTAATTACGGAGTTCCTATGGCCACCTTCCGGCTCCATCATCAGACCCTGGTTATCATATAGTATCAAAGTACTTGTCAAGACGAATCTAATGAGCTCAAACTCGATAGGGTTGCATCATTTAATTACGGAGTTCCTATGGCCACCTACTTCCGGCTCCATCATCAGACCCTGGTTATCATATAGTATCAAAGTACTTGTCAAGACGAATCTAATGAGCTCAAACTCGATAGGGTTGCATCATTTAATTACGGAGTTCCTATGCCCACCTTCCAGCTCCATCATCAGATCAGATCTATGTCACAATAACATTGCATTGTCATCCGATTTATACATGCATTCTAAATTTCAGCTCAATCGGAAACCGGGAAGTGGATCAAATTTAAGTTGCAAGATTTGATTACAGAACGACAGACAACGGGACAGGTGAAACTAAATAAAAGCTTGTAATAAAAAGTATCCTTATAGCGTATCTTTTATCATAGTTGATTTTTTTTAGATGATTTGATCTATAGAACACGTATTTTAAGTACATTTCTAGGTATGACGATTATCTTAGGACATATTGTTCTATAAATAGTTAATAAAGCCTAAAGGTACCTATTTTCCAGTATTTTATTAGATAAGATGGTAAATGTTAAGATTTAACTTTCTACAGATAATATATGCCGTATTAGCTAATGGTACTCTTATGTTTGTTTATAAAAAGACTAAAGTCTACATAAACTACTTTTGTAGATATCTTTCAGTAAGTCTAATAATATGTTAGTGAAATAGTGGTTCCAGTGTTTATTTGCTTAAAGATAATGTAAATAAGTGCAATTTTACTAGATCAGCTGGCTTTATGCAATGGAGACAGTAAAAAAAATTAAAAGATCTGGTGGCTTTCGTCGAAGAGTCAGCAAATATTTAAAAATAGAAGAAAATACAGAGAAGGACCAAAAGGAGTTCCGATTCTGATTTGCGACTCATGAATTAAGCGGGTAAGATGATTAAACTACGAATATGATAATTTAGATATATCTACCTAATTTAATACTATCCACAAAAAATAAACTTTCCGCCCTCTTCAAATACACTGATAAAACTAAACATAACACATTAAAACTGCTACAAATCAGACGCGTGAACCGTCGGTACACCAAACAATTCAACATGTCAAAACGTGCGTCTCGCGACTACTCCGCAGTCCGCACGCGCGCATGCCGGCGGCGCGAAGTTGCGATTATACCATTACATTATTTCATATTGTCAACAAATAAAAAACAAATTTCTTTAAGGAGGTAACTTCTTGAATTCGTTCTGCATTAATCCATCCAAAATGATACACAACGTACTCAAAATGCCAGTTCTCTGATTGATGTCTAGAAATACTGTGAGAAGTTAAAACAGTATACAAAAATGAATATGAAAATGAAAAAATGAAAGTATACAAAAATGGCAGTTTATAGGTAATCTTAAACCACTCATAAATCAGTTTATTCCTCGACTAGGAAGTTTGGTTTGCAACAAGTAAAAATAGTCTTGTCATTTACTAGAGCTATACTCCAGATTATTCTTTAGAAAGTTTGTTTTAAAGAAATCATTTTTCTTGACAAGTTTAACTAGACGCCATTTTTACTGCCTAATATTTTGTGAAATTATTGTAGCGAACTATTTTTTGGCTTGTTTTTGTACTTTTATGAATATATTCTCTGTAACAAATCGTCCTATACTTTTTAATATACTATGTTATGAATGAAACAAATGGCTTAAACATATAAACACGATATATATTTTTTTATATTTTTATATTTGGTTAATATTTCATTAAATATTACATTTCAAGCGGGCGCTCTTATTTAAAGAGAGTTTTACACAAATTCAGCGAGAGACATTCATCCGCACCAAGTTTTGCAAGTTTAAGTATCAGTATTAGCCGATGAAAACTAGGCGCATGAAATAAGAAGTTAGAAATGTGTCACGCCATTTTGTAATATTACCTTAGCATTATTCTTTTGAGATATGCGCCATTATACGTATCGTTGTCTATTTCTATTAAAATCTTTCTTAAGGTTGGCGGGGTTGAGTTAATTTGGTTTTAAAGCTTCTCAGGTAAATACTTCTGTTTAGCTCTCAAGCTTATCTATTAACCATCTACTAGTGCATATCGTGGTCTATAAATAGTATAGAAAGACTCTAGAAGAATGCCTTAAGACTATTTGAAAATGTTTAATTCTTAACTCTGTCTATTCGTGGTTTCTAGAGGGAGACTTATGAATAGTTACAAGGTTGTGCCCACTTTACTATAGACTATCTATAAGCGTTATTGAAGATAGCTTGGGGGCAATGTTACTCTTATGGTAGACAATCAAATCGAAGTCTATTAGATATCTAATATCCCCTTTTTAGATTCGCTTTTGTTACTTGGGAGACGACAGTGTGTAAATCTAATACGGGCGACAAATTAAGCCAGGCATGGGATTCATTAGCTAGTGTAATCATGGATTACCAGGTTTTTTAAGCGACACTTAATTATGACATCACAATTTTTTATAACATTTTTGGAGCGGCAATGTAAGCACGAACATTTAATATTACGAGTAATATGGCAGTCATGTCATCTGCTTTTGGAATTAGCTGTCTTCAACGACGAGCGTTTAACTTACGTGTGTTGCTCTACATCGCGCGTCGAATTATTTCTTACATATAATTTTATTGCTCTAATTGTAAGTAAAAGTTATCTAAATTTACTTATTATGTCCTAAAGTAATCCTCGTTAAGTTAACCCTAAAGACCGAGTACTTATTCTATTGATTTCGTTGAGAAGGAGATAGAATGAGCAATTGGCTCGTTTGGTGTATATCCAATTATCCACCTTAGACTTACACCCTGTATATTATCGCACAAAAGAGTGTAATGTCACTAATGTCTAATACTGGCGTCATGGCTCATGATATAAACATAATAGAAGTAGGTCCCTACTTACATATGGCAAGTAAGAAACACAAGGAATCGCTTAGATCGCTGTAATTACAACAAGCAGCAGGAGGTAACTAAAGCTCCGTTTCTCGATGCGAGGTCGTTTACTCTGTCGAGGCAGTAGCCCTACCATGATCTGCCGCTATGTCAAACGTAAGTTTACTTTCTATCCGTGCCGTGAGGTGACGGCAGTAAGAATACATTAGTCACCACCCCAACTCTTCCCGCGGGTATTGTAACGCCGCGGCCACGACATCGGTCTAAGGCTTAGCGGAAAACGTATGGTGTCCCTCTCGTACCCATATCGGCATCCCGCTCCAACTCATGGATTCGCTCGCCGCTGGTCGCCTTAGACCAATGTCGTGGCCGGGGCATAAGAGTGGACTAAGGGATTGAAGTGTCACTGACTATTCTTTGATTTGATTTATCACGGGCAGCAGCGTCATCACACACACATTACTGCAATGCCAATCGGCTTGGCTTGCCCAGCGTGGCGATTATGGTCATTTACCTCCTTGCGTCTATGCGCATAGTTAATAGGAGAGGCCTAAGTCAGTGGGCTGAGATAGGCTGATGAAGATGAAGAAAAAGAAGTATAAGTAATGAATGATTGTCCTTAGATGGCTAACAATATTTTCCACGCGACTAAATTGTATTCACCGCTCTTTCCAATCTATGCCACGCCTATATTGTGCCTATATGGCCTATATTCACCAAGTTCTGCGTATCTTCCTTTCTATTTATCTCACTCACACCAATATGCGAGAAGTACTAGTGCGACAAGATATACGTACTCCGCCCGCGTTTACGGCTATGATGTGACTTTCTATCCATCCCGCTTGTACCCGCGTATTGGCGCGAGCGAGCCAGATAGAAAGTAAACGCGCGTTAATAAGGTAGGTGAAACTCATGGTACAGCTACAGAAGGGCAACTACCCGCTCAGGATGCTCAGCCAAGTTGCTAATCGCTAACGCTTAGTAACGTATCGTAGTTTTCCCTCTCTGTCACCCTTTCATATTAGTGCGACAAAGACAGTTCCTTACATCCTTACCACCTTCCGTTTATGATTAGGTACGCTTGGCGATTAAGCATTAGCGATTGGCAATTTGTCTAAGCATCTAGTTGCTTTCGGTGACTGTGGTTACTAGCTGACACTCTTATTTAATATAGGAATAAAGCTCAACTAAAATTCCAATGGAAATGCCGACCACGCTAAAAGATGAAACGTGTCAGTGCACAGGGAAAGGTACCTTTGTCACGACTTTTAAAAGAGACATGTGTTCGTCAAAAAAGTCAATTTTAAAACCGTGACAAGGTACCCTACCTTTCTATGTACATACACTGACACAAATCTCTTTAGGTTCTCAAGACTGATACGGAATTGTTTAAAAATAATATGTTTATTAGGATTTTTGAAATGTCAAACTTGTATATTTATGAATAAAATTTATTTTATTGTCACTTTAAAAGTAGTTAATAGGTGCTGATAGAGTTAAAGGAGTCCGATGTAGCTGTAAATAATATCTATGTGTATTCCTGATCGACAATTATTCATGATAATAATATTGGTATGATAGCACATTCAAATATAACGGAAAATGGAATCCTAAGGACCACATGTTGTAAATGTAAATATATTCCGTTACTGTTATTTTAACGCTCGAATACCTATACTTATATATCTTCATATAATACTCAATTTTGCAGACATAAAGAATGTACTTATAATGAAATACCTAGGTATAGTCTGGGTTTTCTAAGAATGAACTTTTAACAGTTTAGAAATTACCCTTATACTATGACGATAAGGCTATCTAAAAAATGGTTACCCTCATATTAATAAGGAATTAAGGATTAATATATAACTGACAAAAGTTAATTCTTAGAAATCACAGGTATAGTGAACTACCTGTGTATCTCAGGTGATTTAGTACATAGTCATCTTTTCTACGCAACTGCAAATATCGATAATTGTGAATTTCGAGCATCTCTTTCAATCCAATAAAAACTCAATTAGAGTGACAGAAACAGCTTACCGTGAAGCCAATCCCGACCGTGGCGGAGAAGTTGCCCGCCTGGAACTTGCCGGTCTCGAACTGGACAAGGAGGGACGTTTTACCGACGCCACTGTCGCCCAAAAGTATTGTCTGTAACAAGAAAACCATATTGAAAAAACCGGCCAAGTGCAAGTCGGACTCGCGCGCGAAGGGTGCCGTACCATTATCAATTTATCGTTAAAAAAATACAGTTAAATCAACCTATCTCAGAAACTATAACAGATAATTTAATCAAACCAAAAATAGTAGAGTTTATTATTATGCATAACATATTTTTTTTAGAATTGTATACCACGTAGTTTAAAAAAAAATTCAGACTTTGAGAGCTGATATCTCGAAAACGGTTCGCTTAAATAAAAATGTGATATATAAACGTTTATATGTCATTGTCAAAGACCTTTCTATTGATATCCCACACGCTTATATACACCTAAAAAAAAATTCTATCCCTCAGTTACATGTATGGAGGGCCCCAAACAAAATTATTTTTTTTTACAATTTAGTATCATAATTCTGTAGCGGTTTATACAACACATATTCTTACCAAATTGCATGACTGTAGCATTTATAGTTTCCGAGTAAATCGACTGTGACAGACGGACAGACGGACATGACGAATCTATAAGGGTTCCGTTTTTGCCATTCTGGCTACGGAACCCTAAAAAAACACGGGTTTTTATACACAGCAAACAATTTCATTTGATACCCATGTCATGGGGGTGGATTTCAAACAGCCAGTCCGCCATCTTGGAGGGATCGCCATATTGGATTTGTAATGACGAATGAACACCAAAACCGAGTTATTATCGAAATGTAGTGCTTAATTGTCGTTACAGAGCTGACTGAAATTAAGGTTTTTTAACTTCAAGCTAATGGGTAACCCTTAAAGTGAAAATGCGCAAATGCAACCATGAGGTAAATATAACAAATTGGTATTTATCTTACGGCCTGTTTCGCAATCTCTGGATAAATAGGAATATCCGTAAGATAAACTTATTACTACGTATCCTTTTCCTTAGGTACCTATATGAAAGAAAAGAACAGTTAACATTTATCTGCCAAACTTTTTTTATTCGTCGCTGGTGAAACAGGCCCTTAAGTTAATGTTTTGTGAAAAATCCTTCCAACGGCGTGGCTTTTGATAAATCAAACAAATGTTGGGTCTTGCAAATCGATTAAAATAAATTGTAATTAGCTACGTTTGCTTCATAGGTACTTTGCCTAGGATCTGCACAAATCTCTAAATGAAAGAATTACCTGAAGGCGCATTTAGACCAAACGAGCATTCGCTCATTCTATCCCACTCTACGAAATTCGTTCGTTACACAAAACGTGATTCGTCGAAATTCGTTGATTTCGTAGAGTGGGGGATAGAATGAGCGAATGCTCGTTTGGACTAAATGCACCTTTATAGTGTTATCTAATGTATACCTAACCCTACCGTAATAGCAAAAGCTGTCTAAACAAAACAAAGTGAGTGACTCCACAAAGGGGAATTCGGAACGGGTGTTGTAGAATATTCACAAAGTGAAGTCGAGAAATGTTGACAATCTGACATTTATGCTGAGCACTAAAACTAGACGGTATAAAGTACCTATATAGCGATTGATTGATCGTTTTAGTTTTGGTCAGATGTTTCAACCGAACTTGAGTGAAATTTCACGAAATAAAAATTATCTCAAATGTAAAAGTGTTAAAGTAGTCGCTTTGTAGCGAAAATGAACAGAGACAGAGAACTAACATAACTCATTAAAAAGCCAGGAGAAAATGATTATGTTTATAAGTAAATTAAAAAATAACTATGAAAACGGATAAACTCGCGTATAATATTAACTAGCTTTAACTTCATTCCGACGTTTCGAACACTTTACAGGGTTCGTGGTCTGCGGATGACGACCACGAAAAGTGTATAGTGTATTTCATGTGTAATCCTCGCGGTAACCGAAGAAAATATTGAACTAAAAAGTCTCTTCTAAATGAATGTTACTATAATCTAAGTGAATATTTTGAAGATAATTTTAATGATGTATGATAAGCTGGTTCCCTCACTACACTGTTTTGCATGAAATCATGGCTAATGTAACTACTATTATAGACATAATATTAAATAAATAAATAAATATCTTGGGACATCTTACACAAATCGACCTAGTCCCACGGTAAGCTCAATTAAGGCTTGTGATGTGGGTACCAGGCGACGATATATATAATAGATAGATACTTAAATACATACACAGCCGTGACCAAGGAACAAATATTTGTGATAAATAAATACACAAATAATGCCCTCGCCGGGATTCGAACCCGGAACCTCCAGCTTCGTAGGCAGGGTCACCACCAACTAGGCTACGGAGGCTGACATCTGAATATTAAGATGTTATTTAATTTCCTGATTGCTGTGCCCTTGCAGGGTGTCAAATGTTCTTACTTTACCTAACAATTTATCTTATATTAATGTGATATGCAATAAACTGACTGACTGACTGACTTTGACTTCCCTCGAGAGTTCGCGGCGCTCAATGTGTTAAGTGAATATTTCACGAAATTAAAATTATGTGAAATAGGTAGGTAAAGTAAAAATAGAAAGATGTAGCCTAAAATCGTAAAATCTAATGCGCATTGCAATACATTCTGCGTGTTGGTGAAATTCAAGCCTTATGTTAAATTAATAAAGTAGCATTTCAAAAGCACAATATTTACATGTCTTTTAGCACTGCATCTTCGCGTTAAGGTGGATTTTTTTTTTATTATTTTTTTTTATGTTGGCGTTGGCACAACAAAGTGGCTCCACTCCACCTGATTTAGACTAAACGAGCGAATGCTCATTTTATCCCCCACTCTATGAACTCAATGAATTTCGACGATATATTATACGTTTTGTGTAGCGAACGAATTTCGTAAAGTGGGGGATAGAATGAGCATTCGCTCGTTTGATCTAAATCCACCTTTACAAGTTACCGACGATGATGTCGAAAATACAAACAAGGAAAGGTAGCCCGCTACAATTTTGGACTATGGTTAGGAAGAGATAGAGAGAGATGAATAAAGTAACAAAATATTTAGAACACTTTTATATTACGTAAAAAGATATTTATCGATATTTTCACCTTGCACTACTATACCTACTTCACTTGTTGTTATAAGATGAAAAAACTTGATAGGTACTTATGTTTCCATGTAATCTACCAATCCTCAGCATTTATAGACTAGTATATTTAATAAAACCGCTTGCCCAATTACAGTGTGACAAATAACGTTACTTTCATTTTGTAGAAATTCCGATATTTTTATTACATTTCTGTAGCCGAATTTGACGCAAAGAACCGTGTAATTGGTTCTTATCACACCGTATTGCAGTCAAAAGGCGTATTTGTATCAAGGCAAGTATTCTATATATAATTTTCAATATTTTTCTGATGACTTCCTTGATGTCAGCATGAGGGTGATTATTGATTAATAAAATATTGATTCAAGTACATATATGCATTTTGGAAAACAAACTTAAACATATTAACTTAAGGAAATATAAACCAACTATTTTTTTTTTTTAATATATTTATTTTCAAAACGCATCAGTATTGCGATACAGCGAGGAAATGCCGCCAGCATCCTCGGTACAAATGCCACAAGGGCCAATCTTAGATTATAGGTTAGGTTAAGTAGATTAGTTAGATTTAATCTATGTACATAAATTGTAGTTTTGAAAATAAAAAATTAGAAAACTTCAACCGATTTCTCCAAGATCCCTACATCAGACCCCAACTTGGTGCCCACGGGACCATCTCGGTTTGTTTTGATTTATTTATTTATTTTTATTTATTAGGCACACTAAACAGACATCGTACAATATTTAGCATGAACATCAGCAGCAAATACACAATACTCGTAGCTTATAGACTAATATCCAAAACAAGTGTACTCGGCATGTTTTACAGATAAGCGCAAAAAGTAACAAAGTTTCCAAGTAATACAGATTTTCAGAACAATACCGAGCCAAACATAAATACGTAGGTATAGAAGAGAAAATTAACATTTCACCATTTTAAACCTGCGCAGAAATTATGAACTTATGCGGACCTAAACAGTGGCACCAAGATCATTCCTGATTAAGAGGATAGGGGAAGGGGGGGGGGGGGGTCGATGATGTTAGCCAAGCACTTCTTGAATCTAGCGATCTGAAGTCGGAGGAATTATCGAAAGCGGCTGGCGTGATATTGAGGTAGTCGTCCATTTGTTATGCACATGCTTAAGGTATATAATATAAGACTTACATGTACCTCGATTTTCTCATAGATGCCATTGTCAGAACTGGACCAAGTAATAATGGGACCAATCGGTGAGCATCAGCTTTCAAATAAAAAAGAATCATTAAAATCGGTTCACCAAGTCGGAAGTTCTGAGGTAACAAACATAAAAAAATATACAGTCAAATTGAAAAACTACTCCTTTTTGTTAAGCCGGTTGAAAACTATGTATTTGGAGGTTACAAATTTGTTTAAATACTACATAAGACAAGTCAGGATGAATATGCTGTAAAATTTAGTTTTTTGTAATTTACAGAAAGGATTTTTCTTTTTTTTTTATCAACAGTATTCCATTTTACGGTATTCAGTAAAACCCGGTTACAGTTTGCAACTGGCAGCACGGCACACAGCCAAAAAAGAATAAAAGCATATCCGGCGCTCAAACAAGTATCCACAAAGAACTGCTATTTCCAGGACCAGGGTGTAACGAAATTTAAATAATGACGACATCAACTCGAATAAGGTCATGCGGTACAAATGCAACTATGAGGTAAATCCGACTAATTGAAATACCTACTCTTAATTTGTAAAAAGATCAAACTTAGGTACCTACTATTGTGTTGCTTTTGAAATAAATCAAAAAATGTTCTAGGTATCTTCCAAAAGTTCTTAAAAACAGATTAAAAGAAATGTCCATTAGTTGAATTTACCTCGAAGTTGTATTAGCCCCGCATGACCTTAGTACATTTTTCTACTCGTCGACTGTAATATTTGAATTAAGATTACGTACACAAAATTATAATCATATCATACATTTACGTCGAGTTCGCAACTCAAGTACAATGACCTCATAAGCCAACGCTGTAGGCAACTTCCAATCGCGTGCCAGCAAAAAAGACACCAACAAGCGGGCACCTCAGGATCCGCACTTTGTTTCGACGTATTTATTTCATTATTTAAATTTGTTTACTTATTTTTATTGATTCGTAGAAAAAGTATTGTACACAATTAAATAGTGTTATAATCAAGCTGTTATTGTCAGCCTCCGTAGCCTAGTTGGTACTGTTGGTAGTGACACTGCCTAAGAAGCCGGAGGTTATGAATATTTATTTATTTATTTATAATAATATGTAGTACTGATACGTGTTTCGTTTCAAAAACCGTTACAAATAAGCATTTATCACATTTTCGATTATTTGATGGCTTTTTTATAAATATCATAGACAACTTATTAGAAGGTACTAATAATAACCTTAGGACTCACCTTGCCATATCAGATATCGCTTTAATTTTCTTCACATTAACTACAAGAACCATCAACCAAATTATAATAATATCGATTCGATGTGATATATTTCCTTAGCTACCTTATTCAACTCTCCACGTATCTGACGCGTCAAACAAATCCATATTTTGTAAATTAGAATTTGCCTTCTGTAATTTGCTGTCAGTATAAAATTTTCCTTATTTAAAACGTTTGAATATTGTTTCGAAAAAGTTTTCTCATCTCCTCACTAATTAGATAGGTATTTCAGATATCAAAGGTCACTTTATTATAAATTTTCTTAGTCTGGACTTCGGTATTCTAATGAAATAAATTGTCTACGTGAGTTTATAAGTCATTTTATCTATAGATAACGACACTAACGCTCAACTAAGACGTGAGAAGACTTTGAAGATCCAAAGTAGACCGTTTTGTCTGATGGTAGGTAAAGCCTATTCATAATCACTTGTCTCATCTAGTGAACAATTTTCTACACACTTATACTCTGCGACGTCTACTCGTATGGACGTCTATCGCCAGCTCAAAAATACCCCCAAAAACAATAATATTATTGTTCAATTGTGCCAAGATGGGCAAAACAAAATATGGCGCTTTTCTTAAGACCTTTGACAAATGTTTATAGACTATAGCCAATCAAAACTTTGATGGACAAATCAGAACTATTTTTAAATGGCGGTTTAAGAGGTTGACATTGAAATTCATTGCCGTGATGCATTGAAGAGGGGGTGACACTTGTCAACTCAAATTCAGGATCGTTTTTGAAAGGCAATTTAGTATGGCGTGCGGCTTCCATGTTTTATTTGTTCGTAGCTTATACTAGAATTCATAAACTTACGGACCAAATTGGCAAGCGAGTGTACACAAATGTTACCACAGATTGACCAGTGTCGTTTTCGTCGTTTAGATTTTTCGTAGTTCTTTATAAAAATATCAACATAAAAACTAGTGTCAACAATGTAATTTAATTTTGTGAGTTTTCTGCTTATTTAATAAACATCAAAACGAAAATATTAGTTTCTTTTATTAGGATTACAGTCCATCCCTTTTCGTCGTTTTCACTTAGCTTGTTACTTTGATGCCGAGTTACGGAGTGAGATAATATTAAATACCTCCTTAAATAAAATATGGATATTTATATCAAATTGAGAAGTTATGAAGCGGCATGAAATATTAAGTTGATGACTTTTACGCAAGGATACGATGCTGGCATTTATATTACAGTCCCTTAAAAAAAATCTATTTTAAAACACACTCCAAAATTAGCGAACTGCTTTGACAGTTCCTAGGGCATCAATATTCGCCAATCGCCAGTGATTATAATAATATTGACATCAACAAAATTCAATGTCTACGTGAAAATTATTTAATAAACAAAATGATTACCAAATATATAGGTACTTTAAAATCAGAAATCATTGAAAAATATTTTTTCTACTCCTGACCTTTTTTTTGCTAGTTACATAGCTATGCACACTATTGTAAAGATATACATAATTACATCTGTCAAAAGTCTATAGTCTATTTCTCAAAAACGCACTCTCAGCCGGTATCGTAATGTCGCAGCGTTGTTCGATAAGAGAAGGCACGCGAGATATATGGGCGTCTCTCGCTGCCAGAGGTCGTCACTTTCCGAACAGACTCAAAAACGCACTGCGTGCTACCACAGACTGCCACATCACACCTATGATAGACGCCATATTGAATTTGTTCCGATCTTCGAAATTTTACACTGCTACCAACATTAGTACCAGATTATTTATTACAATAATTATAAATTAAAATAATATAAGAGTAAAATAGAATTTTAAAATAAAGGTTTTGTTTTTTAAATTATTAATGTGATATAATATATTTTTGTACCAATTACAAACTTCATATTATGCAAAATAACTTATTTTTACCTCTGGCAACTAAGCGCGGTTTTAAAAGCAAACATATCCATAGACAATGACAGCAGCATTAAAAAAAAAACCTTCCCGCTTTCCGCTAGCAGTTGAAAGTCCTACCGCGAACTTCGAAATTGAGTTTCGAATACGTTACATTTTTACAAAACGTAACGTATTTTTTATGTTACGTAACGAAAATATGTGGTAAAGGGAAGTGCACAGAGAAATTTACTAATTTCAATGAGTTTTATTAGATTTTGAATGACAGCATACTGTAACAAGTGTTTGCGAAACAAATCAATTTATTTTGTTATTTAGGTATTTTGATTTGCGTTTTTTTAAGTAATTAGCTTTTTCCAGTGGGTAATTTTACCCCCCTAGGGCTAATGAAATACAGTATAATTATTAACGCGTTTAATAGTGTTAATTAATAACAGTTCAATTTCCATTTAAGCATTTATGGTGATTTATTTAGTTTATTTAGTTCCAAAGATTATGGCATTTAAACATTTATAAATACTGTTAATTTAAGTAATTACTAAGTATGAGAAATTACATTATATGGGTTGATTATTATATCTGATTAAAACAACTATTTAGTGATAAAAATATGTTTTATTTTACGACCTTTATTTAATCAGAGTTCATACCAGTATGAGCTGAGCTTTATAGTAACTTTCGTTGCGTTTTATGGTAACGTAACGTATTTTTTTTTATGTTATGTCTGTGTCACATTCGTCAAAATCCGCGGCCTTACCCATATACTAAACTAAATCTAAATCTAAAAACGGCCCCCGCGGCATGGTAAGTACCAAAGATGCTGGCAGCATTACCCCGCTGGATCGCGAGGCTGATCTGTTGAGCGAGGTAGCTGCCAGCTCTTGGGTCACATGTGGTATCTTTAATGAATAGCCAATACAGCCAAGAAAGATAGGTAGTACTCGATTAAGTTTTGGAACCTTTGTTAGGAGCGTTTGGACTAAATCAAAAAAAAAAAAAAAAATCAAAATATGTTTATTAGCCAAAAAATACATTGCATACTGATAAGTGTTACAGTGATCCCCACACTAGGCAAGGCCTGTATCGTGGGGGCCAGATCAAACAGAATTTCCAAAAATAATGCGAAGCGCAAGTGAACTAACAGGTTTTGAACATTTTAATATATCTAATATAATGTTAGGTTAAAAATTAAACTATTGGTATAGTAACTAACAGAATGAACATTTAAATGATGGGTTTGTGTACGTGATGTGTAAGTAGTGTATATATGTGTGTGTGTGTGTGTGTGTGGGAGAAGATAGTGTGCGAGCAATAATGTGTAAATGACTAAAGATGGCAAAAATCCAATAAAGAGTAGCCCTGCGAGGAATAAACAAATCTCTTGGGATCGGACGACAGCATAGGCAAAGCTGTCGTCCGCTACTGTTATATATATTTTAGTTTAAGCGCAGAATGTCTTCCGATTCACTGTAACTCCATAGAACAATATTCGAAAATATACTACGCTTAGCCTGGGATGAGTTGCAGTCTTTTATGTCACAAATCTTGACCATTCTGTTATACACAAGCGGAAAAAGAAATGCACAAAATCTCTTTGCAAAAGCTGAATTCACACGAACCGTAGGGATCTTGTAGACTCTTCTTAGTAGTAATGAGCTATGATCAGGCGAATTCCAGACTCTACGGTGCACATAGGTGGTGAGACGCAACAAGTACAATCGCCGTACGCTCAAGACCTGTGCTTCTTTGAAAAGATCAGCGGTACAAAATCTTCGAGGCTTTCCCAGTAAAACCTTGAGAATAGCTCTTTGAGCCCTCTCCAGCACTATAAGGGTAGTTTTAGCACAGCCTCCCCATACAAGTATGCAATAATTTAAAATCGATTGAGCGAGTGACAAGTACACTGCTTTAAGTAACGCACCATTGGCCGCATCCCGTAATAGTTTAAAGGTGTACATTAATTTGCGAATCCTACCTGCAGTTGCCGAAATATGACATTTGAAGTTCAGATTCTCGTCTAATACAACGCCCAAATATAAATAAACATACAAATACAAACAATTTATAGGACTATAGATAGGTATAGTATAGGTTACATGAAACAGATACGGTACATGAAAAAAAAAACTATTTATTGGTCATAGTGTAATACAAGTTTATAACTATGTAAACTCAAAAAAAATATTAACATTACAAATTTTATCACATGGTCGTTGTTTTAGATTTCAGTAATAATGTGTATCCGCCGCGGGCTAATATTTTTAGCGTGTTATGGGTAATGGAAACTTTTTTTTAATATGACCAGAACAGAAACATGACCGAATTTCATCGTCATTTCCCTAATTCAAAATAAAAAGGCATGGGAAATATTCGTTGTGAACAGGGGCAGGCGAGCATACAATTTTCTGCTTCTTAGTTAAGCGAAATTAAAATATTAAAAAGCTGTATGTATTTCAACGTCGTAGGTCAGGGGAGCCCAACCTTTTTTGCGTCGTATTAATGAAAGGAAAACATTTCCCCGATTGCCCTTTCATTACGTGTCTACTCTTTCATGTGTAAATTGTTATATTGTAGGAATGATTTCTCTTGCCGTCATCACCGTCATTTGCTGAGCCATAATCAGCTGTCACGAATCTTAACACGTTCACTATTCACTGCGGTAGGAGGTCTTTCAACCACTTACAAAGTAAGGTTAGTTATTTACGAGTGCTTATTAATAGGTACCAACGTGGACGCGCGCCGCGCTCGACCGACACAAGTGGCACGAGATGGAGGAGGCCTATGTCCAGAAATGGACAAACCAATAGAAGAATATTTAGGAATGTAAATGATATAATATATAAATAATAAAATTTTACAATTATTACAATCTAAAAATTATATTAGTAATTATTTATTCGTGAATAGCTATAAAAATGTTTGTGCATGCGTATAATATGTTGTGTAAATCTATTGGAAATAAAGGCTATTTATTATTATTATTATTTCCTTTATTTATCTCTTCTCTTAGGCTAGGTGTTTTATAAAAATGTCTATAAAAGTAAAATTATTATTATTAATAGGTACCAAAAGATATAGCACAGGTATTTCTTTGGGGTGGCATTCATGGTAAAGCGCTCATAGGTCGCTTTAATTTACTTTATTTTTCTCCTAATCAAGCGGTCGGTTCCAACTACCAAAGGTCACGACACGATCGGGTGGTTGACTCAACTTGTTAATGTGGGTTTGACGACAAAGGCCGTTGGCATCTATCTACCAAATATCGGTTGGGTCAACCGCGTTCTGCACTGTCTGTTTTTATATCAACCCAATCATACACGATGGTTGGTAGTACCTAGGACCCGATCGTGTAGAAGGCCTATAAAGAAATCACATCACACATCATCAGTCTATATCAGTCCACTGCTGGACAAAGGCCTCTCCTGTTATAGATGCGCATCAAATTATGTATATGCCCGTATTCGCCACACTAAGCAAGCGACTTGGCGATCGCAGTCGTGTATCCACTACGATGATGCGGCTGCCCATCATCAATAAATTGTCACTGACACTTCAATCCCTTGGTCGACTCTTACGACATCCACGGGAAGAGTTGTGCTGATGATAAATTTAATGTATTCTTACGGTCGGCAAATAAATATCTTGGGACATCTCACACAAATCGACCTAGTGCCACGGTAAGGTCAATTAAGTCTTGTGATGTGGGTACTAAGCGACGATATAATTAAACATATGTGTAGATACTTATATACATAAACAGCCACGACCAAGGAACAAATATTTGTGATAAATAAATACACAAATAATGCCTAAAGAAATAATCTAACCTTATGTATAGGCACGTCGTCGTCGTTAACGGTTTTGATAGGCGTCTCCGCGGGGTGGTAGTCCCGGTAGCCGGTGGGGGAGGGGGTGCCGCGCTGCGCCGGCGCACGCAGTGTCGGCTCCTCGAACACGTCGTCGCTCATGCTGTCGTCTGTCGCCGTTTGCTGGGGAAAACATACTATGTGAATGGACGTGGTATTAGCTTGGCATGTTTCGGTGTATGGCGTGAAGAACTTGATACCATAAACCGGGGTTACTTTCATTTTGATAATAACTTCCACAGACAACAAAATTGCATGTTTAATGAATCGAAAAAAATATTAGGATTATTTTTTTCACTATTAGCTACACTAACAATTGCTTTACTGCATAGTACCCAAGTACCAGCGCTATGCTATTATTATCGTCTAGAAAAAAATATTATTTTTAGTAAGGTTTTCATCCTGATTTTTATGGCTTCAAAACTGTGACTGTACATTAATCTGAAATAAATATACGAGAATTTTAAATGCTTTATGGTAATGAGTGTTTATTCGTAAGTTTGTTAAAAATATAATTTAATTTTTATACCTATAATTGTCCGCGCAACCGGGGAATCTATGAGTTGGGGTGTCATTCATCTATACGTGGTGAAATTGATATAACAATGAGTTCAAAATATGACCCAAGATTTTTTTAATTTTTTGTACCTGATCTTAAAGGGAACACTATTTTAGAATAATCGATTGTGTGGAACGGCACATATACTGAGAAATCAAAATTGTTTGCTACATTTTAATTTATCATAAGGAGATTATTAGAAAAAGCTGATTATCTCTGGGATAAAAAGGCATTTAAAGATATTATACTTTTGAACCTGCATAATTTTATATCCTGTATCATACCTAATTAAAAAAACTAGTAAACCGCCTAAAATTATTAATTTGTATAATTTAGTGTGGGATCAAAGTAACCCTGCACATTAAAAATACATATAACTAAAAAAGTACTGAACCGATTTTTATTTGTTTATTTTTTACGGACTTTTTAGGGGGGTTACTTTCAATTTGCAGCAAAAATAGAAGTGGTTTCAAAGTAACCCCATTCTCAATATAACTTTGATCACGTTGTTTTTATTTTTTATTTCGTTAAATAAAGGTCCTATTTTTTTTTATTTCGCAGATTGATTCTTGAGAAAAACCCGATTACTATATCTTAATTTAATTTTTTTATGTTTATTAATCTCATCAGAAAATGCATCCAAAGTTCAAAATTGATCAATGTAACCCTGGTTTACGGTAACTCGAGATATTTTGGTACTTTGACTTTGTTCAAGTTCCTTCTACTTTTCATATCGAGTTATCAAGTTCTTCACGCCATGTAATTCAAGCCACTGTCACGGTAGTAATATGAATGGGGAGAGTCATCAACAAACTCAACTATCAGACCATTTTTTTGTGTAATAAGAGGCAAACGAGCAGACGGAACGCCTGTTGGTAAGCGACTTCCGCTGCCCATGAATACCTGCAACCTCAGGGGGGTAACGAGTGAGAAGCAGAAACAATAAAGACAAATAATATAGTAATAACGTACCTAAAGCTATCTACAACGGTTTTCACTCTAACCCTTTAGTTTGACCACCAAGCATTTGAAATAAGGTAACATAATGTTATAAACGTCGAATAATCCTCATAATTATGTTATGTTATGTCTATATTGATGGTGTATCTACCTTATAAACGATTTTGTTTGACTTTATAAATTACTGATTATATAATATTAGGTATGTAAAAGTAGACAATCTTTTAATTAGTCTTTTGATCCCTTTAAGGGTCCTGACATAACTACAAGCCTTTGTGAACAATTTTGTATCTTTGTAATAAGCTATGTCAAATATATACAGTAGAAACGTTTATTAATTGTATTTTGACTTGACGGAAGTTTGTGAACAATTCCGCTATGGATCGAAGTTATTTCATAAGATTTCAATAATCTAGCCAATACCTAGTCAAATTTCTACTAACTATATCTATAGGTATTATTGTCTGACTTCGAAGATCTTACTAATAGCTTTTAGCCATTTAATAGGGTACCTAAGTCTAATCCCTCAAACATGTTCTTCGATAGTGAATAATAGGGGAGCCGTTATTTTGGTCAATGGGCATGTCCTTCGTTGAATAGAGGTCGCTTTAACGCAGTGTGGGCAGAAAATCGAATTCCATAGACTTCGGCATCCTGATTTAACGTTATTTGTACATACCTTTTTTTATAAGATGATTCTAAAAGTAAGTATATGCTCCGTTTTTAGCATTATAAATAAGGTTAATAATTTTGACGTGTCTCTTTATTCAAAATAATTGAAAAGCGCCTTATGTGCTACTTTTAAAGTGATTATGAAAGCAAAAGAGTATTAGGCATCTCAAGATATGTTGAAGTAGTTCCAACTAGTTTGTGTTCCTTCAAGATAGCTTCTATTTAAGACAGTTTTGTAAAAAATACTGAAATATATACAGGTAATGTCATATTAATAAGTTAACTGTACTTTGCCTCGTGGATTACACGGCAATACCGCTGACGCTTTAGCGAATATGAAAAAAAGAAGAAGATAATAAAATTAGACGGGCCTACTCCAGATTCATGTAAGATTAAATTTGTAGTGCCTCTAAAGATGCGTTCAAACCAAAAGAGCATTCGCTACTCTAACCCCCCACTCTACGAAATTTGATCGTTACACAAAACGTGATTGGTTGATTTCGTAGAACGGGGGATAGAAGAGCGAATGTTCTTTTGGTTTGAACGAACCTTAACAGGGCCTAATTAAAAAAGAGCATACCCGAGTCCAAAATATGGATCTCGACGAACACGTTTTTGGAGTCAAAGAGACAGACAGACCGCGAAAAATGAAATTCGTACGACTTCGTTGACGTCTTCATTGGAGTGACAGACAAAAATCCTCGAAATTTACGAATTTCGATTTTCGCGGTAGTAGGCCAGATGCTCGAAATTTACGAATGCCCGTGCTCGCGGTAGACCATTTGATCCTGTGCTGGTTTGCCACCATTACCTACCGGGTGAAAATCTGAGCATTTCAACCGCCTAATTTTGGTGGCATCATTTTTGCCGGAGTTTCTATTCGTTACAATGTGCTACTTTGTCATTTGAAGGAGGCACGGTATCTTATACAAATGACGAAGTATAACATTGAGACGTTCAGAAACTTCAGCAAAAATCATGCCACCAAAATTAGCCGGTTGAAACGCTCAGATATTCACCCTACCATATAAAACAGGTGGAAATCATAAGCCCAATGGACTGTTTATTTCTAAGTTTATATTCCTAAGTCTATGACACCCGCGCGGCGTCTCAACCGCTCCAGCGATCTGCCTAATGATCCGGTCGAACGCGAATGGAACCGAACAGCACTCAGGGGAATAGAGGTCCCAAAATAGACAATTTTGTTACCGGAGCACTTATACCTATTAATTATGAATTGATTTCTGCGACTATTAAGGCAGACGTCATACTTATTACTGTCACCATGCAATAGGTACATTTTTGTATCTACGCTATAAAAATGCTTAAGCTTTTAGCGGTTTTATGGTGAAGCTGAATTTTTTTAATATTAGATGTGAGATCCCACCTCAGGGTTGGTAAACGTCGGTATTTTTCTTTGGTATATGTCATCTAATATTTAAATTTATGTAGGTACAGTCGGCGTCAAAGATATCGTTACGGTTTAGGTGCCAAACATACATATATTTACACGACTTTATTGCCTGGACATTTAGGTACCTAGTGTAAATATATTTTTGGCACCTAAACTGTAATGATATATTTGACGTCGACTGTACCTATGTACATACAATGTAGTGTTATTACTTACAAAAATACAACTCAAAAAAAATATTATAAAAAACAATTTGTGTTGTTTCACAAAAATGCTGAATTTTTCCTTAATAAATTACATTACACCAAAATATTGCTGTTATAATAAAAATTACTCATATTTCCGTTACTTTATACAATATGTAAATTAGTATCCATAATTCCAAATACTATCAAAGAATAAACGTAGCTCAGCTTTCAATTTTCATTCTATCAATTTGTGTATTTGGCAGAGTGCATGTAAATCCTGATGTGATCCGCACCGGAGGGCACAAAGCGCTGGGGTACATTCACGGGGGAAATGGGATGCTTTGTACTAGGTGGCCTGTTGCTGCACAAAACATGGGGTAAAAAGGCGGGTAAAACTTTGACGGCGGGAAAAAGGTTTGCAACCTCTGACCTGAATAAATGCGGACACTATGAGCGCTTACTGTCGAAATAAGTACTAAGCTGTTTAGAATATGCACTTATTAAGAATGTTGGCATTGTAGATTATTGATATAGTTAGGTTTGACTTTGTATGTAGGTGAATTTTACCGGATAGTAGAGTAGGTACCTAAAATGTATAAATATCGAAAAAAATCGAAACACCCTAACGATGACGCCTCGCCTGCGAAATTAATTCAAATTAGACTTCCTTACTATTTTACAGGTTTAACTATTTGTAAAGAAAAAACAAAGATTATTCCAAAAAGTAATTTATTACACTAAGGGCCTTTTTCATTATGCACGAATGAAATATATCTGACGGAGATTTAGGCACAGGACGTTAGCCAATTTATTATTTAATATAATTACATATTACACGAACATTATTATAATCTGGGTTAGTTAAGGCTTCTGTTAATTAACGGACATCGATACCTCTATGTAAACTCGAATAATTCGTAACCCGTTACCAAGGTTACGTAGTTCGACATAGTCGACAACGTAACTACGTAAACTACATCAAACTAATTAACAAGGGTCGTAACTCAAATGCCCCTGTTATTACAGGTCTACCACTTAAAGCGACTAGTGGAATATTATGAGTATTGTGTGTATTAAGAATACAGAGTTTTTATTATGTGATGAAGGTAGACAACTGAGCTCTCAGCCCATCTAATGGAAAGCAAGAACTGAGGCCCATGGATATAGCGATCAGAAAATCGCCTATGCGCTGCCTACCCTCACGGCTTAGATGGATTGCCTCTTTCTTTGCCAGTAATTACACGGGCTATCTTACCCCCAAACCGAAACACAGCAGTGCAAACACTGCTAATTAGCGCGCGTTTTAACGGGTAAGACGGTGGTAGCTATATATTTTATACGGGCGTATAATTTATTCAGTTGTTAGTATCTGATCATAGGAATGGCAAAATAATTGGTACTACCTATTGAATATAAATACTAATTCGGCCGTTTTCATTGAATTAGGTGTGTTTTATTTCTTTTTAAAGTTAAATCGGCGGAATTTACCTACCCAGTACAACTTAGTTTGACAACACGTAACGCTATATTTTGTTATAACGTTCAGGATTCTAATATGTAGGTACCCATTATTGAATATAAATACTAATTCGGACGTTTTCATTGAATTAGGTGTGTTTTATTTCTTTTTAAAGTCAAATCGGCGGAATTTACCTACCCAGTACAACTTAGTTTGACAACAAATAACGCTATACTTTGTTATAACGTTCATAATTCTAATATTTTTTGCAATTTGCAAATTGCATCCAAAGTACCTACAGGTACTTTAAATGACGTTTTGGATGCAATATTGCGTGCATATTTATTATTATTATACATGGAAAAATCATTCGTAATTTTCTTCAAAATCAATGTAGGTAATAAATACTCTTGATATTACTCGATAGTCGATACTATTTCCAGGGCACGATATTAATCGTCATAAAAATAAACAAACGGAAAATATACGCCCGTATTAAACAAACACGCTGCGTACATTTGAATAATATTTTATTTTAAACTATATTCATAATATATACAAATCATTGAAAGCAAATCTACTCTTTGAGGAGAGGATTTCGCTATAATGGTGTTTTCGTAAAAGGGTTTTCCTCAAATTAAGTAGCTACTTATTAAGTTACGTAAGTATAATGCTGTTATCATCTCTTTTAACCCAAATTATCCTTCGTCTTATTTCAATTACATTTCATCAGCTTGATCATCTAGTAGGCTTAACACAGGATCAGTGTGACAATATGTCGCCGCGAGATGAACTATCAAATTATCCATCCCTCTTTTATTCATAGTTGGTAAAAGATGGAAAATCCATCTCACGGCGACATACTGACATACCAATCATGTGCTAAGCATACAAGTATACCTACTACCTACGTATATAATTAAGCAATTTTATCATCCCTATGTTTACCCATGTCGCTGAATAAAACGAAATAATCCCGTTACGGATCTCCGGCCCTTCATTATCTGCAACTGACATCAAAGGCGTATCGTATACCTATGGACGTATCGACGGTATCGACACATTGTCGCTTACGGCACCTTACGGCTTAATTAAACAGTTTATTTACCATGAATTATAGCCGTAAACGCGGGCGGAGTATCTTGCTTTCTTTTCGCACTAGTACTTCTCGCATATTGGTGTGAGTGAGATAAATAGAAAGGAAGATAAGCAGAAGTTGGTGAATATAGGCACAATATAGGCGTGGCATAGATTGGCAAGAGTGGTGAGTACAATTTAGTCGCGTAGAATAGTACATTACGACACAAGTGCGAAAAACATGAAATTTGAAACGAGTGGCGATGTTTTAAAACACGACCGATAGGGAGTGTTTTTAAATCGACACGAGTTACGAATTTCGTTTTTGCACGTGCCTCGTACGACGTTTTTTAGTACAGATAGCCCTCCGAAGTTTTGTACCTGACGTAAAATTACCCACTTCTCGCACGGCCTAAAAAAGGCACCATCTGTACTAAAAAATATATTATAGGTACCTACAGTCAACGTCAAATATAAATTTACGGGTAAACCGCCAAAAATATTTGCTTTAATATTGCCTAGGTCATTTAAGGTCGTCTAATAGTATTTTTGGCACCTGAACTGTCTCTGACGTCGACTGTACTGTTACAATGTGCAGTATTCAACAATCTACAAGTGACATCCCCTGTCACAATTATCTAACTTAAATACCAACTTAACAATTCACTTGATATGGGCGCTTGATATTAATGCTCAAACAATTAAAGAGCTGTGCGAACGGTGTTTGATTTCGCCGAGTGCACAAGTAAGTTGGTAATAACTATAAAGCTGGGTTTACAATGGTTGGGACGGGACACATGTCCGACGCTTCCGATAAGCTTTATGTGCAATAAACCTCAGTTGTATTTGTCTACCTGCGCTGTACATTATTCACCTGAAAACATTATTTCGGTATGAAATTTATTAATGTTATGCAGTATTTGGTTAACAAAATAATATATATATTTTCATCTATAAATCAAGCATTTTCGTTAACGATGTACTATTCGATCGCAAGTTAACTCAATACGCGTATTTAATTTCAAAATTCATTCGATAAATGCTTATTAATACTATCATATTTTCATGACCACGTTCTAGGTATATTCATTATAGTGCTGCTACTTGCTGTCGACTAGTATTAGGAATTTATAATTATTAAAAAAATATAATGTTTTACCTAATAATAATTTCACAAACACGAAACAATTCTAAAGCGACAAGTGGACTCCAACGCAACGTGTTGTTTGTAAATAAATAATGGGCTTAATGAATTGGCCAATTAATGTAATGTAAATACCACATAAATAATGTAATATGTTAAAAGACGATCCCGTATCCTAATTAAAGCCCAGAAAAAAATACTGATTTTACCCTACTTATTTTGTAACTACTGGATTGAAATTTCCGGAGATTCCTCAATAAGACGATAGATAGCGATTTTCGAAAAGAACTCATTTTTAAAACCCCATATATCTATATTTTATCGTAACATAATTATCATTTCCAGAAGATGAGCGCCACCTCTGGGGCGGTTTGAAAATGACAAAAGCCTCCACCCAACGCTAGCTCTACGTCTGAAAAGCGGCTTCAGCTTATTTCAGTAGACACTCGCTTCAGCCAATTTTCCTCCGTAGTTCAGCAGATCTCTCACAGATGTCGCCTTTCGCGGAAAACTTAAAATACCAGTGTAAGGCTGTGTGGTATCTGTATCTTAATTCAGAAATACCTACACCCAAAATTATCTAGCATTCCGTACTATTTTATAAGTATAGAGCTGAACTTTTTTGTTAATGGATCAATTACGAACTTTGTTGAAAAGAGTCAAGGTTTGTCAACGGTCACGAAATTTCCGTTTGTGCCGCTACAAATAAGGGCGTTTGTGCACTATACTGACTTTTACCGTCCGGTAGTCCGGTTTTTTACGGTCCGATATGCCACGTCATTAAATGTATATAGTAGCTTGTGCACTATACGTAATTTTACCGTCCGACATTTTACTTTTCCCCATTCCGGACAGTATGTTTCCGATCCGAGATGACAGCTATGAAAAACGTGTTAATGCTTGTGCACTGCGTCCGGAATTGCACTGACTTTTACCGTCCCCGATAGTCCGATTTTAGAAAATTGAACCGTAAAAAACCGGACTACCGATACTATGCCGCACCTCCGAGTAAAAAGACTGACAAGTGCACAAGCCAATCATCCGTTTTTTTCATGCTAGGTACTATGCCGCACCTCCGAGTAAAAAGACGGACAAGTGCACAAGCCAATCATGCGTTTTTTCATGCCATATCGGACCATGAAAACTCGATCTGCCGGACAGTAAAATTCATTGTGGTGCACAATCGCCCTAACACCGTATTTATAATTCAAGGCAAGCTAGGTGAGGAGAGGCAACAAAGGGTATTTACTATTTTCACATTAATTTTTACCTGTAAAGTTATTGTACATTTTATAATAATGACCGAGTAATAAAAAGTAGGTAGATAATTTCACAAGAATATGTTCATGAGTAAACTCTAAAGGTGCGTTTAAACCAAAAGAGCATTCGCTGTTCTAGCGCCCGTTCTACGAAATCAACCAATCACGTTTTGTATACCGATCGAATTTCGTAGAGTGGGAGGTTAGAACAGCGAATGCTCTTTTAGTTTAACCGCACCTTTAGAGAATTGTACAGCTATTCCGCTGCTGGTAAGATGGACGATGTTAACGTATTTATTCGCTATTAGCAACACTCGATTATGATAATAGCGATGGCAAAGTCACTTCTAATCTCTGTGAAATATATTAGCGATCAATACGCTTTCTCACATCATATCAAGCTTATAAATTATGTTAAACGACAATATTTATACCCAAGTCAAATCAAATTTATCCAGCCCAGTACCCTTATTATGTAAATATGTATGTAAATATATTTTTCTCCAATATGCTCGGAAATGTTCGCATTAATGTAGCAAAAACGAAACGCGAAGTACCTTCTTATGTACCAGCTCAAATTAAAAAAAAAGATTTTCATTATTGTACAGTTTTTGCGGCCGCGAAATTGTACTAAAATCCATTAATGTATTGTTTTTTACTTCTTAAAAACTACTTTTGGACTTTGAAAAAAATGCATACAGCCAAATTCTAAAGCCACGACCAAACGCCTGGTCTGGATAGAGCGAGAGACGGCGATCAAATCTATGGCCGTCTCGTTCTATCATGAGTTACAAACGCCTCGGTGTGTCAGGTCGTGTAGGTACGGTTTAATGAAACCATAGATATCGTTACTATTTTTTATGAACGACCATGCATTAAAAAAAAGTTTAGGCGGGAATCATAAGAGATTTTTTCTTTTCAATTGTTATTCAATTTGCAAGAAGAATTACTTAATCGATTGTAATAAATTTTGTTTTATTTCCTTGCATGTTTGGAGAAAAGTCCTATATGTGCCTCGGACGGAAATAGAATTTCGTGGATTCGTATGTAATTGTCGGCCTCAGCTTCGCTTCGTCCGACAAAAAATACTCATCCACGAAATTCGCTTTCCCGGCCTCTGCAATAATGTACTATTCTCCAATATGCTCGGAAATGTTCGCATTAATGTAGCAAAAACGAAACGCGAAGTACCTTCTTATGTACCAGCTCAAATTAAAAAAAAAGATTTTCATTATTGTACAGTTTTTGCGGCCGCGAAATTGTACTAAAATCCATTAATGTATTGTTTTTTACTTCTTAAAAACTACTTTTGGACTTTGAAAAAAATGCATACAGCCAAATTCTAAAGCCACGACCAAACGCCTGGTCTGGATAGAGCGAGAGACGGCGATCAAATCTATGGCCGTCTCGTTCTATCATGAGTTACAAACGCCTCGGTGTGTCAGGTCGTGTAGGTACGGTTTAATGAAACCATAGATATCGTTACTATTTTTTATGAACGACCATGCATTAAAAAAAAGTTTAGGCGGGAATCATAAGAGATTTTTTCTTTTCAATTGTTATTCAATTTGCAAGAAGAATTACTTAATCGATTGTAATAAATTTTGTTTTATTTCCTTGCATGTTTGGAGAAAAGTCCTATATGTGCCTCGGACGGAAATAGAATTTCGTGGATTCGTATGTAATTGTCGGCCTCAGCTTCGCTTCGTCCGACAAAAAATACTCATCCACGAAATTCGCTTTCCCGGCCTCTGCAATAATGTACTATTCTAGCTCGTGGTATACGAGTACATTACCTACTTATTCAACGGAGATTCGTCTTTAAATCCGGGAGATAGAAGTTATATTTATAAAGTAAAGGCTTTAAAGTAGGATAAGAACTGTCGAAAGTTAACCATGCACGGAGAATACATAAATGAAAATGTTATCTGAATCAGTTTGTATAAATATATGTACGTAGTACCTACCTGGGCTATTTTTTTCATTTGGAAGTTTTAATATAATGTTTTCCCCTCAGAATCGCGAGTTGTTTCGATCCATATTTAGATTTTTTTTGTATCTAGGTTCTTTTCTTTTCTATTCCGTTACCATTCATTCATACATTTTGCATGGCGGTATCGGAATCATGATATTATATACATCATCAGCCTATGATAGTCCATTGCTGGACGTAGACCTCTCCTATTAACTATGCGTATAGACGCATTAGGAGGTAAATGCCCATAATCGCCACGCTGGGCAAGCGGATTGGCGATCGCAGTAATGTCTCCTCTATGATGATGCTGCTGCTCATCATCAATCTTCTATCAAATAATTATGTATGTATGTATGTAAATTCTTTATTGTACACAAAATACAGGCAAAAATACAAATTTTTACAAAGAATTTGACAGGTACAAAGGCGAACTTATCCCTGTAAGGGATCTCTTCCAGTTAACCTTTGAGCAAAGGAGTCGTCTATATGAAGCAAAAGATAGGCAAACATACCGTGTACAGTGGAGAGTAAATATCAGTGTCACTTCAATCCCTTAGTCGAGTCTTACGACACCCGCTGGAGGGGTTGGGGTGGTGATAGATGTATTCTTACTGCCGTCACCAATGATGTAAAAATTGGGACAATTTTTTTCTCCAATTAAGATCGAAAGAGCTCACTAAAGAGTAGAGTTCTGTTGTTTTGGTCACAAATCGGCGAAATATTATTATGATCACATAAGTTTTAAAGGACATTTCTCCGAGCGTTTCAATCGCTGTGACTTCGCTGGCAGTGTTATCACACGAATCCCTTGCGAGATGTATGAATTTTTGGATATGTTGTTAGAGGTAAAAAAAAAGGAAAAAAACGTAATAATGTTGCCACCGAAATCCCGGCGGTTGTAACGCTCAAAGAAATGTCCTAAACACGCTCAAATGCAATTCCAAGTTCTCGGTTTATCTATACGATATTGAATTCGTATAAAAGTGTGTGTTGTTTTTAGCCTCCTTGCCGTAGGATTCTAATTTAGTGATGCGGCCCTACCGCGAACTACGAAACCCGAAAATTTCGGGGATATGTCTCTGTCACACCAACGAAGGTGTCATTAGAGTGACAGAGACAAATCCCCGAAATTTACGAACTTCGCGGTAGCAGGCCTGTTCCTAATAAGCAATTATCAGTATGGGATCCCAAGGAACCTGACAATCATCTTTGTACCTACCTTTTTCCATCCACATAGTGACTTTCCGGTTTAAGGGTCGGCTACATGTATCACACCTCTATAGCGTTACTTATCAAACTTATCATCAGGCTGCCCGTATAAAACATTACATAAACCTTAATAATCACCTAATTAAGAAAATTAATAACCGACTTCGACCCCGACTGGTACCGACGGGATCATATCGAGGGTTATAGCCATTCGATTTAAAAAAAAAAACGGTCGACGATTGTCGGAGATACATACAAAAAAACTGTCAACATTGAAAAGCCCTTCCTTTTTTCAAGTCAGTTAAAAAAATTGCGGAGTGTTCAGTAAATATTTATTACAGCCTAAACTCTTAAATACGAGTATTTGGCTGGTCAGCACAACTCTACATTAATTATGTACGAGACAGGTACGCAAAGCCGCCGACCAAAAACCAGTATGCCTACCACGAACATCGACAATCGACGCGAGTATCTACCTCTATCACCCCATTGAAAGTGTAATAGGTGTAAGAGGGACAGAAGTCCGAAATTTACGACTTTCTAAGATCCCGGGTAGGGGCCTACAAAGTACGCAACCGTTTTGCGCCGCGTATTTGTTCACGATTGGGGTGAGCTTTTATATTTCACACATGAGGCGTAAAAACGTGAGGAGGAAAGCAAAGAAGACTTTACAGTATATCTACGTAAGTAGATACATATGTAAATTATTGACGTGTACATACATTTGGACGTAATAAATGTTAAATGTTATACGATTTAAAGGCATGAAAAAAAAAGTTTACCTCTATATTTTATACTCGGATTTGTCTCAATTATTAAAAAAAATTGGATGACATACAAGGAGCGGAATTTTCATAGCGAAAATCTAACTGTCACAGGGATTGACCTAACTATTTTATCGACTTATCGGTGTTAAGGAATAATACATTAAGTACCTACTAAAAGATTATTCTGTAACATTTGACCTCTTACATAAGTACCTTGAATTTCGATATTAAAACAAATCATGACAGCGATTATGGGCATTTACCTCCTAATGCGTCTATACGCATATTTAATAGGAGAGGCCTACGTCCAGCAGTGGACTATCATAGGCTGATGATGATGATGATCAAATCTAAGGTGAAAGCCTGTATTCAAATATTTAATAACCAACTGACAACCGCCTCTTGTCAATTTCCTGTTACGAAAATTAATTTACATTTGCTTTTAACACCCAAGACGCGCAAGGTAAAATGTTCCCTACATTAAGAACACGGCCTAATAGATTCTCTCTCAGTGAAAGAATTGGGTCAATGTCGACATTCAACTGGTAATACCCCCGTCTCCCCTTGTCAGTTTAGACACCACTTTCGTGCATTCCTTGACGCCCTTGTGCGATTTACGGAAGGTGTGTTTTCGTGTAATTTATAGGAAATACTTTGGTAGATGTTGGATGCGTGATTTGGGCTTATTTGTCGAGTTGTAAGTCGAATAATTGGTTGTATCGACAATTCAGTAGAGGATTGTGTGGCTGTTCTGCGATTAATTTATCTATGAGGCTTTTAGGTCTCATCGAGGAAATCAAGGGGTTAAAATCGCCACCTGCTGCCGACTTGTGGACGTTGAAAGTGTCTGATTAGAGATGTAAATTGTGAAAATGGATATAAAGAACACATTCACCGTAGGGATTATCAAGGATATGTCAATCTGATCCTCAATGCGGAGACGATCCTACCCTCGTAAGGGCCACCATACCATTTTCTTTAAATCTTATTTTGAACCTTACTTTGTAAGGAATAGTGATGCTGACTAACTTCGTTTGTTTGTAAAATCAACCAAAAAAAGGTTGCAAGCAGCAAGGACGTTTGTAAAATCAATCAAAGGAAATGCGACTTTATTAAGTTACGAGGATAGAGGAGCCTGAAGTGTCTGCGAATTTCGGACGACTCAACAGACTCCGAAGGGCCCTTAAGTAAACCCTTTAAAGTGTATTGGGGGTTGTAACACTTACTAAGTTCACTTTACTAAACTGAAAAAAAGGTAAAACCGAGGGACATTTTTAATGTAATGACTTGATAGTGGAAAAAATGTCCCTAAATTTAATGAAATATTATGAATTTGAGATCGGATTTCACCTTACATCAATGCCATTAAAATAATCGGAGGACTGCTTCCCCTAACTAGGTACCTACTAAGGTATTACCTATCAACACATTTTTATTTACTTTATGTATTTTTATTTACTTTAGTTACGCACGTAACAGTACCAATTCTATTAGAATCCTTGATAAAATATTAACGGGTTGAGCCTATTTCACACCCTACCGGCTTCCATTTCTCACTTTTTTCTCGTTATTTCACGCTTAGTTGGTCTGTCTATTCATTGTATCTGGACTGTCATCAAAGACAGATTTTAAATAAATGGATTATTTTTATTAGAGTTACTGCCTAAAGTAGGTAGTTAAAGCTATGGACGTGGGTTCGGTTCGAATCCCTTTTCGAATTTGGTGCGCTTGCTGCTTTTTCTTTGAAATACTTATGAAATCTAAATTTTATAATCATCAGTAAACAGTAAAGTGGTTTATACTCCTACATTACTATTATTCACCTAAAGCGGATCGTTAGAAATTTTATTAATTAAATGGAACAATTATACTATAGGCAATAAAAAAGGGGAAAGTGAAATTATTCATAAATAAGAGGTACATGTAACAAAAAAGCCTTGTAAAACAATGTCAAAAATAATGAGGAAAAGTATTTGAGAAGTAGCCCATCCATGCGTCGCGCTTTCTGTTTCATATACAGTGTATAAATCTAATACGGGCGATCAATTAAACCAGGCATGGGATTAATTCGTGTAATCATGAATTACAAGGTTTTTTTAAAGTTACTCTTAATTATTTATGACCCCACAGAATTTTTTAAGATTATCGGAGTAGCAATGTAGGTACGAACATTTGTTATTGTTTATATGGCAGTTATGTCATCTGCCTTTGAAATTAGCTGTAAACCCGTGTTTAACTCGTGTATGTTGCTCTATATTGCGCGCCGAATTATTTTGTATGGATAATTTTGTTGCTCTAATTTTAAGTAAAAGTTATTTGAATGTACTTATTACGTCGTAAACTAACACCCGTTAAGAACTTCGCCAGTATTAGACTTACACCCTGTATAAAAATATAGAAAATTAAGTTTAGGTAACGCTAACTTTCTGTACATGACTGTGACAACTTACAAATCTACTTAGGTATATAAGAAATACCCTGGTCACGGAGGGTCGGAGGCTGTCGTATTTTTAGTCACGAACATACAACATAGCGCGAACGTTACAGTTAATTATTATGTCAATAGTCTAGGAAGGTCAGTCTGTGACGTCATGCTAATTGTTCAATAGCGTCATTGTCGTTTGACTGTTTACTCGTAAAGCAATGTCATAGCGAATTTATTGTATAATGTGGAGTAATCCATCTTAAAGTAAAGTTTAGCCCTCGCACCGGGATAGAAATGGCAGTCCTTACGCCGCGGCCACGACATCGGTCTAAAGCTCTAAAGCGACCGGCTTAGCGGAAAACGTATGGTGCTCCCTCTCGTACCCATATCGGCATCCCGCTCCAACTCATGGATTCGCTCGCCGCTGATCGCCTTAAGGTGCGGTTAAACTAAAAGAGCATTCGCTGTTCTCACCTCCCACTCAAAACGTGTACACAAAACGTGATTGGTTGATTTCGTAGAACGGGCGCTAGAACAGCGAATGCTCTTTTGGTTTAAACGCACCTTTAGACCAATGTCGTGGCCGGGCCGTTAGTCTAAGGCCTGAGGGCGTCCGGCGGGGCGTCCATGTCAAAGTCAAAGTCAAATAATTATTTATTCAAATTGGAATAGCAACAAACTCTTTTGAATCGTCTAGGTATTGAAACTACTTCCGGTTCTAACCCTACACCGCTGACCCAAGAAGAACCGGTAAGAAACTTAGCGGGAATTATTTTTTCAAACAATCATGGTACATCTTACAACTAACATGCATTAAAAAAAAGCATAAAATTGATTTAAAAAAATTGAAATATAATAATAATGTTAACATGTTAACCAAATGCTAGTATGCGCGCGTATTCGCGTGGCCTGAGTGCACGCTGGTCAAATCCTTTGGACGCTCACGCGCCGCTTCCCGCCCCGCTGGACGCGCCGTTCGACGCTCCCCACTCAGCGGCCCTACTGCGAACTTCGTTATCCGAAAATTTCGGGGATTTTTCTCTATCACTCTAATGACGCCTTCGTTGGAGTGAATGGGACAAATCCTCGAAATTTGCGGATTTCGGAGTTCGCGGTAGTAGGCCAGGCTTTACACTTACACAGGTATTATTACCAGGGTGGTATAAATAAAAAAACTTAAATCACCTGTTGTATGTAGTACTGACACATTCAAATAGACA
>JALPQI010008650.1:0-37816 GCA_025490895.1 Thaumatotibia leucotreta
ATTTTATTTGCTTACAGTTAGATAGTTGGTAGTAGTAGTTATGTTTACTTTACACGGAACAAACAAACACGTTACCTAATTATTGTTGTATATTTTGACGTTATATTTTACTTAATTATTAAATGTCATATACCAAAGAAAAATTACCGAAGTTTTCCAACGCCAGAGGTGGGATTTAAATTTATATACAAAGCAGTTTTACTGCTTAAAAAAACTCAAAAAATATTTAAGTATACAATTTGAGTTGATCAGCGACGGAATATTGTTGATTCACAAAAAATTACCTTTATACTCTTTTTTTATGTGACGAAAGTGTAGACAACTGAGCTCTCCCCATCTGATGGAAAACAGGAACAGAGGCCTATGGACATAGTGAACAAAAAATCGCCTATGCGCTGCCTATCCTGAGGACTTAGATGGATTGCCTCTATTTAAATAAGTATGCCAGTAATTACACCGGCTATCTTACCCCCAAACCGGAACACAGTACTAACTATTTGGCGGCAGGTTAACGGGTAAGACGGTGGTAGCTATCCGGGCGGACTCTGCACGAGGTCCTACTACCAGTGCTCGTATCAATTAAAACATGTGCCACAAAGCTACAATATAACAAACACATATTAAATAATAGTTGCGTGGTTGTCTCATGGATATAAAATGAAATATTCAAGTCAACATTTAAAAAGATAGAAAAGTTAGGTACCTACCTACTTGATAGATTAATTAATGCTTTTAAAGTCAGAATAAGTCTAAACCCAATCGATTATAAGCTAAAATTTCAACATAAAGTATGAACTCTTTATAAAAATGAAGATTCATTTCAAATCAATAATCGACGCCAACAGTACAAAATAAAATAATCTCCCAAGAATATCAAAGCAGAGATTAAGATTAGAACCCTCTCAAATTTAATTAAGAATTTCCACTGAGATTGAGGAAAAAATAAAATATTCAACACTCATTATCATTTCATTCACTCATCCCATATCCTTAAAGCTCGAAACCCGCCTCTTAGCTTAAAATCTTTTCTCCCCTTATACCCCGTTTTCGCAAATCGTATGCACCCTAGCGGTGTTGCTAATATTGCTTGGCGAGAGCTAAGTTTACTTCCTGGGTCGCGTTTTATAAAGTTACATTTTACAGTTTCGCTGTTTGCCTCTCTAACGCACATTGGCTAGAAAGAGAGGCAAACAGCAGAATTGTAAATTATAACTTTATAAAACACGAGGCCTTATTTTTTTATCGTATGACAATCTTACATGAATCGATGTAAACAGGGTGATTTTTTTAATCACCGTTTAAATTTTAAGGGGTTAAGTCTGAGGTCACATTGATGAACTTTTACTAATGAGACTGACATCGGAGACGGAAATCTATGGAACATAATTTTTGGCTATGAATGTGAAAAATGGGTCCACTAAAAACGACGCTTTACAAAGGTATTGTAAACACTTAGCCTAGATTCACATGGAGTTATTTCCCGTATATCGTATTCGAGATTTTCTCGAACGTCGTAGTGACACTAGAGTTTATGTAGTAGGTACAGTTCACATGTATTCTCGAATACGATATCCGCGTGAACGTTATTATTCAAAGTCTATTGTCACTACGACTTTCGAGAAAATCTCGTTTACAGTATACTGGAAAGAAATACTCCGTGTGAATCTAGCCTAGACTTTCGAGTTTGCAATTCATTACACCTACATATTCAGTAAATATATAATACTGTAATGGGACAAGCCAAGTCGCGAAACAGTTGAAAGTTCAAACATAATTTTGTCAACTTACGAATGTTCGGTAAGCAATTTGAATACAGGACTATCCGTCTTCTGTTGAGTGCCGTTTGGTCACCCTGCTTTACTTGGTTATATATACGAAGAGGGTCTCGGTAGTGCGCACACGCCTTAAATTTATTGTGAAAGTTGAAATAAAGAAAGGCCAAAACGCTTGAAATGTAGCATACTGATACGTTACGTTACTCAAGTCAAAACAAATCAAACTATTCTTTATTCAAAAAGGAATGGTGACAGACTCTTTTGAATTGTCTAAGTTACACATGGAATTAAAACTACTTCCGGTTCTAACTCTACTCAATACTCATTGTGTTAATGGACTAAAATCGAATATAACATTTTTTTTATTTTGTATTTACTGCACGTTGGAGGAGTACAAACGGCGGTGGCAAAGTAAATCCCTAGGAATATTTAGTATTTCCGTAGCACAAGGAGTCACAGCAATCCGCGAATTCGGAATCTTCATTTCGAAATCACAGCTATCGGTAGAGTTTTAATGTAGCCCAATTTTACATGTAACGCTGGTACATAACAGAAATAATGCCAAGAGATTTGTAGTAGAAAATGTATACGATGGTAAAATTATATTCAATTGGGCTTTTCTAGAAGATCTTACTAGTTAACCAAAAAAAAATGTATGTTATGTTTTTTTATGTGACGAAGGTAGACAACTGAGCTCTCAGCCCACCTGACGGAAACAGAGACCCATGAACATAGTGACCGAAAAATCGCCTATATATACCTACCTACCCTGAGGACTGAGATGGATTGCCTCTATCTATGCCAGTAATTATACCGGCTATCTTACCCTCAAACCGGAACACAGTACTAACTATTTAGCGGCAGGTTAACGGGTAATCATCACTAGCAAAAATATGTGAGAATTACAGACTCTAACGAAAAGTCACGTGACCATTTCCACTCATTTATTAGTTATCGTAAGGTGCGTTCAAACTAAAAGAGCATTCGCTGTTCTAACCTCCCACTCTACGAAATTCGGTCGGTACACAAAACGTGATTGGTTGATTTCGTAGAACGGGCGCTAGAACAGCGAATGCTCTTTTGGTTTAAACGCACCTGTATACAATTGCAGAATGACATTTTGGCTGGCCCTGATGGTCGGGAAAGACAATCCATCTTCGTTGTGTAGTGTGTTGTCGCTTGGACACCCTACTGTTAGTCGATTATTGCAGATTGAAGAGGGTAAAAATAATGATTGTTAGCTGTAAATGGGGTGTTATTTTTCACATTTTACTGTGGGAAATAAAAAAACGTTGCGTTGTTACGATGTTATTTTTATAGGCCATGGTTTCTTCAGTAGGTCAGGTAAAATAGACAGTATCTATAGGTAAGAAAATAAGTGATAAAATGAACCAGTTTAAATAAGGCTTACTTAGAATAGAATAGAAAGGAATACCTACTATTTCTTGCACCCTTAATAAAAAGAAAAACATGGTTAAAAAAACGATTGTACATAGAGGTACACAACAGTTGGTATTGTCGCTATAAAGCAATCTCCTCCAGACAACTTTTGCGTAGCGGAAACAAATTAAAATAGTGAAACAGGCTTATTTTACTAAGGTTGGGCGTGTTTCACCATTCTCGAATAAAAAATGTCAGGTTTATTTTAACAAAAGGGCAAGTAACATTTATGACTTCCTTGCACAACGCATCAGTATTGCGATACAGCGAGGAAATGCCGCTAGCATCCTCGGTACAATGCCACAAGGGCCAATCTTAGATACCTATAGGTTAGGTTAAGTAGATTAGTTAGATTTAATCTATGTACATACTCAAACTTGCAATTTCTTTTCACCGTACAGGATTTATGACCAACTCTTTCGTCGTTCAGGCAATCCGTCTGTGGAACTTGCTACCTCTCCCTATTCGACAAGCCCCAAGCAAACACATTTTCAAACGACTGCTCCGCAAGCATCTTCTTGTAGACGAATTTAAGTAGTTTCCTCCATCAATTAGTTTCTGATATCGAATACTAAAATAAAATATGTATTACTTTATTTAATTATTATATAAATCAAATGCCGCCAGCACCCGCTCTAGCAGAGCGCAAGCCCGCAGTACACATCGGGCTTTGGTCGCGGGTACTCCATGATGAGGATCCTCTAAACTAAATGGCTCTAAACATGTCGAGCAATTATCGACTAAAATTACGTGAGTAACCCGTTTGATCAATATTTAAATATGGTTGAGTCTCACGTTAGTTATAATTCAAAAATTATCTATGTAGTAGTATGTAATTGTAGGTATTGTTATAGTCATTTGGTATTACTATATCTTTATTACTTATACGAGTTGAGCACCAACTAAAATGTAACTGTTTGGCCTAATGGTTGACTGGTAAAGAATGCCTTTTAGCATTAATTCCGCCATTTGGACGTATTTATGCAAAAAGGAACCAACCCACAAGAAATGTTCGTTCTAATTAATCCCTAAACTCAAAACAAAAAAGAAAATTTTTACATTGACAAATTAGTGTGGATTGATTCCTTTTTGCATAATTACGTCCATTTGTACAATTTTCCATGTTTTGCGCAATTAAATCTAAATAAATTGCAGTATTAAAAACCATTATCGATTTTCATTTGCGGTTAGAACTGCCGATTGTTGAAAGAAATCTCCACAAATTGCAATACCAAATCCCCTACGACACGGTATGCCTATACGTTGGTATCGAGTATGGATATACTATGCACACAAAGCAATAAGGGAGGGTCCTAGGGTTGCCACTGATAGGTCGAACTATACCGTAAACTGGGGTTACTTTGAACTTTGGGGTTACATTGATAAAAACTTCTTTTATTTTTTAATCGAGAATATCTTCCGTTACCAAACGCATCTGTATATATTTTTTTTAAGTCTGGCAAGAAGGATAGTTATCCTTATTAATTGTTTAGACACTTTAAATGAGTACGGTCGTTAGAATAACGTATCACGTGTTTATATTTACGTATACTTTTTGCTATTTTTCGTGTATAAAATAACTTCTAAACTAACAATAAGGGTAGTGAGGTAAACGGTTCTTAATCACAATTCACTTGTCACAAGTGTGTTTAGGTATACAAATACTTATAACGTTTTTGGGGTCTTCAATTCAAACTAAGTACTTATAACAATTGCTTTTATCAATGGGGTGTCTTTGATCACCTACATGGGGTCACATTGATCAGAATCTTACGTGTAGTTGGTTATGGTATGTCTATCCATTTGACTGTTTATTTTATAAGAAGATTGTTCTCCCTTCAATGTTTCATTTTTGTTTTTAATAAAGTTGAATACTGAAGTTTTTTTTATAATATATCGGGGTTACTTTGATCACAAAATATTTGATCAAAATAACCCCAAAACAACGTAAATTGTTGCAATTTTTGATACTGCGGATTTATTTATTTTCTTAGGAGAAATTACTCCTGTAAGGGTTTACATTCAATTACCCTAAAAAAAAACATAAGGTATCAAAGTAACCCCAATGTCAGTTTAACTTTGATCACAACGTTTTATTTTTCTATCTTCTTACATTTTTAAAGTATCGTTTCAAATTTTTTACCGAGAAAGATAACAAAAAGTTGATGTTACTATTTTATTTTTGGATTTGACGCCTAATTTTAGAAGATATTGAAGTTTAAACTTTAAAATTGATCAATGTAACCCCAGTTTACGGTACAAGGTACGAGGAAAGGGAAAAATTCTAACAGCATATTCCTGAGACTAAAAGAAGCAAAAAATGTTAAAAAGAGTTTGGTGAAATCTGCAAAAAAAAAAATTTTTTTAGTTTTTTTGATGTTTTGAATGCCTTAATACCCAAAAATGGATTTTATTAATCAAACTGCAACTAATTTTTTTATAGGCTACGGAGGCTGACAAAACCACGAAAACAAAAGAAAAAAATTGACAACCCTGGAGGGTGCTGATCAAACATAATACTAACTAAACGGTAGGGCGAGAGCGGTGACATAACGGTGATTCTTTTCATTTTCAGGAGGACCATTCAATTCAAATTTCAGGTTATGCTCGTAATATTAAAATATAGTCTGGAAAACCAGTTTGCCAGTTAGTAGATTAGATACCAGAAATAGTATATAGGTAGGTACATCCCTCTTTTTGGGGTGGCAATATTGGTACTGGGCGGGTGTCGTAAGAGTCGACTAAGGGCGATTGTGTACCACAATGAATTTTACTGTCCGGCAGACCGAGTTTTCATGGTCCGATATGGCATAAAAAAACGCATGATTGGCTTGTGCAATTGTCCGTCTATCGGGGACGGTAAAAGTCAGTGTAATTCCGGACGCAGTGCACAAGCATTAACACGTTTTTCATAGCTGTCATCTCGGATCGGAAAAATACTGTCTGGAATGGGGAAAAATAAAATGTCGGACGGTAAAATTACGTATAGTGTACAAGCTACTATATACATTTAATGGCGTGGCATATCGGACCGTAAGAAACCGTACTACCGGACGGTAAAAGTCCGTGTAGTGCACAAACGCCCTAAGGGATTGCTGACCATTATTTGATAAAAGATTGATGATGGCTAGCAGCGTACTTGCACATAGCAGTGGACTATTATAGACTGATGATGAATATTGGTATAATAAAAAGCTATATGCGATTATCTCTGACTATGCGTAAAAAAGACACATTCTGGCCAACTGATGCCTAGATTTCTGATTAACGATCGAAGTACGTATTAAATTTGAGTTGAGATACCATTTACATCAAATCACATTAGTGGCCGTGTGGTGAAATAGTAGTCCAGGAATTCGTTGAGGGGGGGGGGGGGGGCACTGCCCTATACTAGAAAAAAAGAGACGCGGCGACACTCGCCCGGCGGTGATAACTGATAGCTGCAGTGTTATTCACTAAGAAACCGCCTTGCTGTCAGCGCTGTGTCAGCGCTGCGGCAGCGTCGAGCCTAAAAATGGTATTCACTAATGTACTTTAAACGACACTAGTGCTCGGCGACGAATGCGGCGTGAGCTGGAACTACACTGCGTCGAGAGCTTGACGTTTAATGTACGAACTTCGTATTCTCTAACGAAAAACAGCGACGAACTCACCCAAAACAGCTAGGATTTTAGACACGGCTGTCTCGACATCGAGCTCGTTGACGAACGCAGCGTCGAATGTGTGAATAAGAGAATAGCATAGCTGGGCGAGTATCGCCGTGTCTCTTTTATTTACACGGGAGCGCGTATCTATTGTTCGTGTTTATAGCCCATAGTTCATAGCTTAGTAGCTCGCTGTGAGACCAGTGCCTGAGTAAGTATATCGGCGGAGTGTAATCCGACACGATGTTGACCAAGTAGTGCGTGAGAATCATCGGAATGCTCTTTAGTTTGTCGTACGTGGGAACCTGCCAAGGTTGCGGTTCAGCAAGAGACAAATACTAACACGAAATACATACAATGAAGATAAGATAGTAACCGAAGTAACCCTTTTAAGGACAGCGGTCTCAAAAACGACCACCCTATAGCACTATCTTTAAAAAGATTACAAAATAATAATACAAAATTGTATTTTTTCATGTGGAGAATTTTTCGCACTATAAGTACATGTTGTTGAGTATTTGGGTATAATATAGTAGTAGGTATAATGGCGTTGAGGCTTAAACCCACGATTTTTTGAGTCTTGCCCATTAAAGGGTTAACCGATGGAAAAAGATAGGGTTTAAGTTAGGTATTCATTTGAATTAAAAATTATCGGTACCTATACAGGGTGACATATATCTGGGTAATGGAGCAAGAGTGAACTGGGAACTAGGGATGGTAGCGCTGATCTACTTTCACTATGGAGCTTTTAACATCCTGACAATTTTTATTTTATTTTATAAGAAGACAGCACCTTTTAACTTTAACATACAATATCGACTTACAACCGGTACAGCTAAGATACAACTGTGGAGGCGGCAATAAGAAGTCTCCCTAAAGATACAACTGCATATTATTATTACGTTACATAATATATCTTAATGTTGGCTAATATGATATTAAATGAACATACTGTAGGTATGTTACAAAATGTATCTAAATTAGAAATCAAATAAGATGCTAACAGGGTCTCGTTTTATAAAGTTACAATTTACAATTTTGCTGTTTGTCTCTCTTTCTAGACAATATGTGCGTGCGTTAAAGAGACAAACAGCGAAATTGTAAAATGTAACTTTATAAAACGCGACCCAGGCATCGTTTTATTTTACAATGTAAATATGATTTTTAACGTCGTGCAATTCAAAATGACATTCGTGCTGTTATCACAATGCAATAAAATCGTAATTTGTATTTTTTTTAATAATAAACGTTTGACCCCTCTGATAACTGGTATAAATAAGTAGGTACAATATGATGTGTCGTGGATGTACCACATCCTGCTTACTGACCTTCGGCAGAGCGTCAGTGACTGACTGGAAGGTTTTTATCTATACCTACTTAGTCAGTTTTTGCCTAATCCGCAACTTCTACTGCCCATTCAGCCTTATGCCGCGGCCACGACATTGGTTTAAAAAAGTATGTCTCTAATGTCCCGAAAATAAGTATGTAAATTAAGATTTCTCACTTTAGTTACTCCCATACTACTTAAAGGTACGAAAAATTCTGCAACGAATTTGAGATTTTTTTATCAGTTTTCGTTTCATACATTTAGTATGGGAGTAACTAAACGGAGTAATCTCGTACATACTTATTTTCGTGACATTAGAGACATACATTTTTGTTTCCTAACTGAAAAGTACGCACGATGCCGAGTAAAACGGTGTATTACAGTCCATGATCGCATATAAAAATTAAAAGGTACAATTTTACTGCAAATTACCCTAATATTAAAAAAAAAAGTTGTTCCATAAAATATCTCCAAATACATTATTTTTCAATAAGCACCAGTAGGCCTCTGGGTAGTAACAGTAGGGAGTAGGGAGTTGGAAAACAGAGACAAAGTCTCGAAATTCGCGGATTTCGGAGTTCACAGCAGGCCTCAGATTTGCCGAAAACAGGAGACCGAGGGTCACCTCTAATTTTTTTTACATGAAAATGCGTTTTTATTACGTGTCTAGTTCGCAACTGTTTACTGCTGGGACTGGAAATTTGAGGTTAGAAAATTGTTTAGGTAGGTACTACGAGTATAAGGTGCAGTCGGGTAATTTCGAATGTCAAAAATGCTCTGAAAATATCGCAATGGGGATCTTGATATGATGGAAATAATGGTGATTTTTATGTGACTTTCAAGATTAGACGAGTTTCGAAATTATTCCCTATTTATTTCTAGTTTGGACTTTTAAATGCATTTTTCAAAAAAAGATACTGCAACATACTAAATATAAACAATATTTAGTTAAATACCTAACCAAACAGAGTATAGGTAATATAAGTAAGGAAGAATGAATAGGCTTTTAACATTATTACAACAAAGAAGCAACCTTGTTAAGAGTAAATTGTAGATTATGCAAGATTTAATCGTTTTGAGGCTTACAATCCCACTAACTGAGCACATATCAAGATGTTCATAATACGTACCTATAGATAGACCACTTAAGTAAGTTTTATAGCCACTTAAGACGGCTAAACAAATATTATAAGTGCGAATTGCGACTGTTCTGAGAACTGACCATTGGGCCAAATACTACTTATGAGCTCTTAACCTCGTGAGGCCCATTCTATTTTTATGAAATAATAACCCGGTGTCCTAAAGAAAGGACATTTTTTTTAGTTTTGGGACCTACAAAATTAAATTATAGAATAGAATAGAATAGAATATCATTTATATTTCTTTGAAAAATATGACGAAATTCATATTTCTTTGAAAAATATGACGTCATGGGCCGTTATGAGTAAATTTTGTTGCCCTAAAAATAGGACGTTGGGCCATACGAGGTTAAATACATACACTCTTTACAGGCCTAACCGAGATGCGATTCTGCAATCTTACGAGTGTACGATAAGCAATAAGTCATAAATGTACCGGGTGCCCCAATAATAATATTATTTGACATGAAGGGAAAGTATAGGTACCTTTAATATCGTAGATAGGATAATTCGCTGAAAGAAGACTTTATTTTATTTATAAATTAAATAACACTGCATTCAAAACATTTCCAAAAAGTCTAGCTTCTTATAGGCATCGACCCTAAAAGGAAAAAAAAATATCGTCATTTTATGATGCCATTCGAAAGAATGGATAAAAAGTAACCATTTTTCTAAAAAAGCATAGTGTCTTAAACTAAAAGAATAACCAAAAATGTTTGGTTAAAAATTCGAAAAAAAATGTTGTTGGTTTGATTTCCGAGTGAAGCATTTTTGAAAAACTTTAAATGCAGTTTTATTTGCCTTTAAAAATAACATAAAGTCTTCTTTCAGCAAAATATCCTCTCTAGAATATTTAAGGTATTTTTCCTCCATGTCCCATAGTCATGGGACGCCCTGTATGTATGAGAATAACAGATTCGAACGAAAAGTTAAGAAGAATAAAGAATGGCATCTTGGCAAGGCCTGCAGATGTGAATTATTTTCGTTGTCTTATTTTGTGTCCCTAAAAAACGTAACGCAGTGGTGATTTTTATATGAGTTGATGTTTTGTTTTCAATTTCTGATGTATGGATTAAAATCTAGCGTGAAAAAGAAATACAAGTGTACCGGGTTTTTATATACTGAGTCGAAACAGCGACTAAAAGCGTGACAGAGTGGTATGAAACAAGACAACGAAAATAATTTTGACCCTTTTGCGCACCTTGGCCGTTCCGATATACAGTATGTATCACCTCGTAGAGCCAAGAAAGAAACCCATTAATATTTAGATCACAATAACTTTTACTATGGGGCCAAACCCGAATTCACGAAACAATTTTTGACAGTTTCATACATTTTGATTGCGTGATCATGAACACGTGGTATGGGAGAGTATTTTTTTTCCGCGAATTCGAGTTTGACTCCATAGTAAAAGTTGTTTTTTTTTATTTTTTTTTTATAGCCTTTATTTAACGACTACAATAATAATTGTTAACATAAATATATATATATATTTTTTAGACATCGGCATAGTCGTCTTGCCCTCCGGCATAGGCCTCCTCTAAAGATTTCCACTCTTTCCTGTCCATAGCGGTTCTTCTCCAAATATGTCCACCTATTCTTTTTAAGTCATCCTCCCAGCGGCGTAGTTGTCCTCCTCTTTTCCCTTTCCCATCCATGGGGTACCATTCTGTGATCAGTTTTGTCCACTTTTCTTGTTTATTTCTGATCATGTGTCCTGCCCATCTCCACTTAATTTTTTTAATTTTATTTGTTACATCATTAAATTTTGTTCGTAATCGAATATCTTTTAATGTAATTTTGTCTATTTTTCTAATGTTTAGGATGCTTCGTTCCATGTTGTGCTGGCAGGTTTCTAAATCTCGGATATCTTTTTTGTTTAGTGCCCAGGTTTGGCATCCATATATCATGCAGGGTAAGATGCATATGTTGTACACTCTTCTTTTCTCTTTAAGTCTGATTCCTGGGCATTTCAAGATTTCTCTCATGGTCCAATATTTCTTCCAAGATGTGCATATTCGGCGCTTAGTTGTTTAGTATGATCTAAATATTAATGGGTTTCTTTCTTATCTCTACGAGGTGATACATACCGTATCTAATGGCGATGGCGGCTGGCTGGACTAAGGTTACACACTTCACGACGTGAAATCCTTGCACATGTGACCCAGTTGCATTCGCAAGTGCAAGTTAACTTTGATCTGGATCACCTTGCCAAGTTTTTCCATTACTATTGTATTTGCTTTGAAATTTACGAATTTCGTTTTTCGCGGTAGGGCCGCAGGTAAACTCTCATTTCATTTTACCCAATTATTAAAATTTCTACTTTTCAAAAGGACTCACGATAGCTGTCTCATGTCAAAATAGCTGAATACCAAATTTAATTCTTTCAGAATTAAAAAATGGCGGAATTCTAATATGTAGAGGCTTCCTGTGTTCATTCAAATGCTTAATGAGTTCATATGAATAAATACCGAAGTATAGACCTGAATTATGGACCTGAGCTAGCATATGCAGATCCATTTTACAAGCTGATTACCACATACATGGTGTGTTACATACGCGTCCTAGTCATAATAGGTTTTCTATGTAGAACCCATACTGAAAGTTCAATGTTGGTAGACTCGGTCGGTACTGTCGGTAGCACTAAAGATCGACGTTCCGTTCCACCCTGTATATATCCTCACTTATCACCCACAACACAAGCCTTAATTTAAGCTTACCGTGGGACTAGGTAGATTTGTGTAAGATGTCCCAACATATTTATGTATTTATTTATCGCTGTACATCATCTTTGAGGCTTGACAACCATACCCACTAAGTAGTAGCAAAAAAATATCAAAATATGAAATGCAAAGAAGTATAAGTAGTACTTGAGCAAAAAACTCGTCCTTAGATTAATCTAACTATTTACATAAAGAGGGCATTGAACTCTAGACCGGCTTAATAAAGACCTTCTTAGAAATGTTTACATTAAATATTATCGTTACATGTATAAAATTAAAACACGTCGAATCTCGTATCTTCGCCTAGGATACCTAACTTCGCCTAGAATACCTAAGTTCGGCTAGTGTGGATAGTTGCAGTTCCTGCCCTATTTTTAGGGCAGACTGTCACGTAGCGAAGTACATGTTTTTCATACTTGTTATTTAGTAATTTTCCGTGCACCCTATGCTAAAATTAATGCGGAAATTTCAACTTTTTATACTAGGCAAAGATATGTATTATGTATCCTAGGCGAAGATACAAGACTCCACAGTACGAAAAAACATTAAGAAATGTGTTTGTTCCGTTATTTTATGTGTAAAAATGATTGTGAATATGTATTATTTCTTCCGAAAAACTTACGAATCTATTATTAAATCTAGCAATGATAATAATAAAGTAGGCATCGGATTTTTCGAGACATTTGAATGAATGTTACATTGTCATATTTTCTTCTTGAAATTGAAAGGCGTCCTCTAACTTAGCGGTTTGCTAAGTTAGGAGACATTTATGAATAAGGGGGTTAGTAAGTGTAGTAAATTTATATACGATTAAGTTCCGTTTCGTTCAAACATTGTGTGAAAATTGTGAAAGAAAATTTTGTCTATAAATCGTTGGCTGACAACCAAAACTAACTATAAAACTGTCACTAGTCATAGCAATCTTTAGTTTAGAGAGCTTTATCTCAAATACGTTTTTGTACTTCAGTAAATTTTGGTTGTCAACTGAAGAAACATCTCAAAAATACAACGAATATTTTAGCAATACTTACCGGCATATAGAGCTAGCAGAACCGCCAGACATACCCCCCGCGGGGGCGGTCCTCGACCTGCCATTGGCTGTCCCGCGGCACAGACAAAATATATCTATACAACTTCACTTTCCCGCGCTTTCCGCACCGGTTTTTCGCACTATTTTGTTTTTAATTTCCGAACGTCACTTTTTTTAAACGCGTGTGTCACCGGCCAGTGTTAGCGTTGCACTGGCGCTTTCACGTTAGGATTGCGTAATCTGCTGATACGCCTTTCACTTGCTTCCATCTTGTAAATAACTTTGTTTTGCTTATTATCTATTTATTGTCGACCCATCAGTCTTGATTTACGCTTATTTTGTTATTGCTGAAAAAAATAGTACAAGTTTTCATAGTTTGTTTGTAAGTACTAAAAAAAGGACACAAATTTAAAATTAAAATATAAAACTTTTTTGTGGCACCATATCAACAGGCTAGAGAGGTGAGTACATTTTTTTGCGGTGATTAATAATACAAAGTTACTTTAAATAATTTAAATGATGTACTTTTTCAAGTCCTGATAATGAAATTATTTTTGCATTTTTTATGATTATTTTCTATTTTAGGCAACATGTATGTCACGTATTCATACAGAATATTTGATACGATCAAATTTGAATGTCAGAGTGAACGCAAATAACGCAATACTCCCACGCAAAGCGAAATCCTATAACGCCTACATTAATATACATAGCTTTAAGCAATTTCGCAGAACATGCTAACGTATAACAGGAACTGAATATCAAACAAGTTATTAATAGATTTTGTGGTCCTAAATATAATACCTACCTACAGGTTTCACTTGTATAATTAATCAATAAAGGCCATAATGCACTAGACTAACCTACGCCGATGCTACCTAAAATGATCGATCTTAAAATCCAAATGCGTAGAAAGCTCACTATTAAAAACCGTGCACATATTATGTTCTAAAAAGCTTTAAAATTGTTCAAAATAAATATTATTTATTAAGAAATGTGATACAACAAAAAACCTACCTACATGAATCACGTACGCTAACTGGGTACAATCTCTGTCTACAAAATGGAAATGATTGTGTGTGATATAGCAGTGTATAAGTTAATAATAATGACAACAATATAACCATCACATCTAGTCGATACAATACTAATATGACTTCGCAGGCTGACATACGACTATTATTTAATGTCTGCTTTACATCAGGCGGGCCGTATGCTTGTTTGCCACCGACGTGGTATTAAAAAAAAATATGTTATTTTGTGGAGTGCAATTTTCTTTCAATTGCATTTAGCCAATAGGATTTACATCTGACTGATCAAAAGAAACCATAAGAGCAGCAATTGCTGAAGAGACTGCTGTTAAACCACTTAAACGTCGTCAAATATTTAATTTAAAATTGTTCTTATTTTTTGGTAGTTTCAAAACTAATGTTATGTAGTCCAATATAAAATTTCATTATAATATTTACTATATTTATCATATTTAGTAGCTTTTTGCAATCTTTTACAGAAATGCACCTTTAATATTAGAAAAGCTGAAAGTTCTTTGAGTGAGAAGAAAAAGTTCACCTCGGTTCCTCATTATAACTTCAGAGAACTTTCACTTTGATATTTCAGTGTAAAAGATAAGCTTCAAAGCTTTTTTAAGCTTGGTTAAATGTTTAAATCGAGGAAAATAATAATTTTCAGTAAAAATACCCGCATATTGGCTGCAAGGGTATTTTATGTTATGAATAATTTTATTCATAATTTGCAGCTACTGATTTGTAATTTAGTAATATGAATACAGCTCTTTTATTATAAATTAAATATGTGGTTTGTGTAAATTATTACTATATCGAATAATTCCTAAAAGTGACAATAATTAACCTCAAATAAACAACATTTATGTTAATGTACTTTTAAATTGATTGTCTTGTTAATTCCATTCAATTATAATCATATGAAATTTATGACAAATAAAAAAACATGTCCTTTCTAAAGGACATTTTTTTACTAAATCTGGTAAATACGTTTGTTACCAAAGTAACGTCACAGGAAATGAGTACGCGGGAAACGCGTTCAGTCCACTGCCGCCATTTTGGCCGTCTCATTTCGGCGTACATATCCTTAGAGAGAATTAAAATATTTTAAATATAAGAGTACTAAGTACAGCATGGATTTTTCAATATTATTGTATTATGCTATTTCACTTTTATTTCTAAGTAAAGGAGTCTTTCGAGAGCCAAAGTAATTGAAAACGAATTTGGTGCCTCCCAAATATACTTAAAAAAAATGTGACCTAGAATTACGTGATTTGAATCGTATTTTTTTTAATTTATCTATATTTGTTTTCTGCTTAAAGTAAAGCTCTTTCATAACCCTTTTTTCAATGATTTTTAGTCATAACGTTACTGTCTAAATTTTGATATTCAAACGTAACAATTGCGCCATTTAAAATTCAAATCTATCTCCAGCTAAACCCTTCGACACCAATTTTAAAAAACACTTTCATCAGCAACTGTGAACCCTCGTGCTATCGAAAAAATCGAAAAACCATAACATTATGCCGCATTGGTCCCCAAAACCGCTACGGAAAAATCAATCCGGAACGTAACTAGCGTTCGAATTTTAAATTTGAACAGTTGACGCTCGAAGTCCTATTTTACACAGAGCACCACCAACAGCCACTTTTTTTAAAAAAGGTGTTTCAAAATTAATTAATAATATTCAACCTTTGTGTGAGTGTTGCCATGCGCGACACGCGCTTGCCGCTCGGCGGCGGACCGGGTACTGAACCCTCCCCGCCAAAAACGGGACGCGTAGAAAATTCTCCCCGTTTTCAGGGAAATAGTAAACTTTGACCTTTTCCTTTTTAAGTGGGCGTTTAATGAAAGTGTGATTGAGACAAAGTTTTCGCCTACGCCTTGTTATATCAAAGTTCATCGTTAGAAGATGAATTCATTACACGTGTTGATGAATGAACGCATAGTGCGGAGATAAGAGTATTAAATTTAATATTTTAGTATTAATACTATAAAATATCTTACTTAATTTCAGCTCTGAGGATGGATCATAGTGAGAAAGCCTAGGTTTAGTATTTTCCGCTAATGTAGCTACATCCGATTTAAAAATGATCTTATTGAGTGAAGTTACCTGAAGAATGGCTAAAATTTAAGTTTCAACTACGTATGTATGCAATGCAGTAACCATTTAATACCTAATCATATCATTAAAGCGACACATTCACATGCAAGTCGTAAACAAAACGAATGATATTAGAAACATGCACATACAAAATGCTCTAAACAATTACCCATACAGAAATCGCGAATCAAATAAAGTGAATCAGACGTACTCCTATTTCATTGATGTTGCACTTAATATACATATATTATGATAGTAAGAATTTAAATGAATCAGAATAGTCAGGTATTAGCTTATTTTACATTACAAAATTAGAATAAGTCTGGAAAACCATACATGGCAAAAAAGATTACATAACATTCAGTTTTACTATGGGCGACCAACATCATCACTAGGCACATAGTATAAAACAAAGTCGCTTTCTCTGCCCCTATATATCCCTATGTATGCTTAAAATTAAATTTTTAAACTACTCAACGGATTTTGAAGCGTTTCTTAAAATAAATAGAGTGATTTAAAAGGAAGGTCTTAGTATCAGTATTGTACCCATGCGAAACCGGCCCGGGTCGCTGTTTTTTATATTTTCTACGGACGGAGTCCTATCAGACTATAATTAACTAGTGACCGATTACTGTATATCCTGCCTCCCAAAATCCCCTATAATTATCAATAGTGAATTTATTTTTGCCAAACTTAATTTATTGGAATTAATCTGGAAAGAAACGACAATCTCGATCAAATGTCTTGTGCTATGAATATGCACAAAATACCTACCGAATTATTGTGTAAATATTTAAGATTATTTTTATTTACACTACATGTCCAACGGATGGTTCTTTAAAAATTTACAAAAATAGGGACCATCAATTCAGTTTTGTATTTTGACTTTTATTTTTTTACGAATATATGTTTAATTTTTTGGCCGATCAGGCCAAACCTGCAGGGCAGTACCTACTGTCAATTTTTTATAGTTCCTATTTTTTTCTAATCGGCGTCTGCCGAATTTATAACATGGACGTCTAACGCCAGCTCAAAAATGCCCCCAAAAACAATTGTTCAACACATTGGGTGCCGGGAACTCCCGAGGGGAGTTCTCTGTGGGAGATCCATTTTCGTTGCAACGCGGAAAATCACGGGATCGGCTACGAGCGTAGCGCGTAGCACTCGTCCGCAATGAAAGTGTCAATTGTGCCAAGATGGGCAGATCATAGCGCTTTTCTTAACACCGCGCATATTTCGTGTGGTGAGTTGGTGACGGCAGTAAGAATACATTTGTCACCACCCCAACTCCTCCTGCGGGTGTCGTAAGAGTCGATTAAGGAATTAAAGTGTCACTGACCATTCTACAAGATTGATGATGGGCAGCAGCGTCATCATAGTGGACACATTACTGCGATCGCCAATCCGCTTGCCCAGCGTGGCGATTATGGGCATTTACCTCCTAATGCGTCTATAAGCATAGTTAATAGGAGAGGCCTACGTCCAGCAGTGGACTAACATAGGCTGATGATGTGATGTGATATTTCGGCTTAACATCTTTGATAAATGTTTATAGAATATAGCTAATGAAAACTTTGGTGGACCAATCACAACCATTTTTAAATTATATATAACTATCTTAAAAAACCTACTCTTACAAGTATAGATCGCAACAACAGATTATATATATTCCACTCTTCTAGCCGACCATCAAAAAAGTGGAGCCAATAAAATCTGGGCTTGCAAAAAAAAATGTTGGTGTCTCGAAGTGAAGATAGCCTCATGATAACTACTATTAAATATTGTACTAATAAAAGGCCCGTCTTTCTAGCAATGTATTATGTTATGAAGACCTAAATTAACCAATAAGTGGGCATTTTCGCGTCTATAGGGACACCCAATTATTTTATTTATTTAAGCCATTTTTATATCCTTTTACAATACCCTATTAGGGTGAGATTGAAAAACCAGTTTTTTTTTTAATTGCAGTCAGGTTTTTAGCTACAATTACTTAAGTACGATATCGTTAGGAATTTAAACTTGATCGGTGTTTTTATATTACCTATACCTATATAATATCGCTTGTAGTTAGAAAATTAACACCAAAACCGAGCTTTTATTGAAATTTAGTGCAATAATCATTACAAACCTGATTGCAATTAAGGATTTTTAAAATTGAGTTTTCCTAATAGTGAAAAAGCTCAAGTACGGAACTACGAAATACAGCCGAACAAGGTCATTGAACTTTCATTTCACATACTTCCAATTTTGTCCTTTACAAAGGACAAAAACATCTTACGCTGGCAACCCCGAACCGTAGACCCCGCCCGCTACGCTATCGTAGGCGTACCTATACGTTATACGTATTATACGTTTATTATATGGTTATAATTATGGCGTATGAAGCTTTTAGTGTCGTTAGGTTTTTGTTCGATTTGTCAGGGTTAAATGTGTAGTTTGTGACCGAAGTACGATTGTGCTTGTATATTACGTCATTAGGCTATGAAATTGCTGTTTGTATGGGAAACAAGGAAAGTCTTTGTAAATTGTAGGTATACAAATCATTTTAAGGATTATTGTTTAATGTCAAAATCAAAATAAACCTTTTGTCAATCATGAATATTAGACACCTCTAAGGGGTGTTTTGATTATTTTTATTTCTAAAAGCAGATACGTAAGTACAATAATTTTATACTCATTTTCAACATTTAAGTTGGCAGCACATGGCAAGAGTTGAGGTCTATCAGTAGCTTATTTTTTTTACGGAGGATGCCTTTTTGAAGTCAGTTAAAAAACGTTTCTATTTATTGGTAGTAATAATTCTCAATTCAACCAGTCAGTTGATTTTTTTTCGTTGGTGACTCGATATCTCCAAGAATATTAAAATAGTCGATGATTGCACACGTCGGGCTTTGACCGAGGGTGCTCCGGACGAGGACCGTCTTAAAGGGTTGAATGGAACATGTCGAACAATCATTGACTTAAGTTACGTATCTTACATATGTAACCCGGATCTGTAATATTTTATATGTTTGAGTCTCACGTTAGTTATAAATGTTATAATAGTTATAATTCTAAAATCTCCAAGAATCGTGAACCGAATTACATTTTTTTTAAATCGAAAACAACCCGAGATTGTCCCGTTGGCACCAAGTTAAGATGTTATATATTTTGATCATAACCTATCTTATTTTTACAATGCTTATGATCAGAGAATAACTATACGCTATTGAAAGATAACCTTATGCCACAGCCACGCCATTGGTCTAAGACGACCGACTTAGCGGAAAACCCTACGTGCTGTCGCAGTACCTTCCCATATCGGCATCCCGCTCCAACTTATGGATTCGCTCGCCGCTGGTCGCCTTAGACCAATGTCGTGGCCAGGCCATTATGAACAGAAGATGACACTTTTCTGTAGTAAACAAAGGAACCCTTATAGTTTCGCCATGTGCGTCCGTCTGTCTGTCTGTCCGTAGCATAGCACAGTTAATTTTGTACAGATAAACATATTAATCACGCCAACGCAGTGGTAGAATAAAATATAGAAAAACAAATTTACCTCCCCTACTCGTACTTAAAGTGGGGACAATTATTTTGTTTTGTTGTAATTTTGCGAAAATTATGGATATGGGTTTATAGAATGTTTTAAAATAAAACTATTTCGAACATAATCGGCGAAGCCGTTTTTGAACAACCACGGAACCTTACACTGAGCATGGCCCGACGTGCTCTTGGCCCGGTTTTTTTTTATTTACTGTTGCCCATTAGATCATAGGCACTAGTCTCATTCACCGCGAGCTACTATAAGCTATGAACTATCTGCTATAAACACGAACAAAAGATACGCTCTGCCGTGTAAAAAAAGAGACACGACGATACTCGCCCGGCGGTGATAGCTGGGCGAGTATCGCCGTGTCTCTTTTATTTACACGGCAGAACGTATCTTTTGTTCGTGTTTATAGGCTTATAGCCCATAGTTTATAGCTTAGTAGCTCGTGGTGAGAACAGTGCCTTATTCTGAAAGTAAAATGAGTTGTCATCACATTCACATGATTCACATGTCATTTTATACAGGGTTAAACGTGAGTCGTTAACAGTAATACATTTTTGCAAGTTACTTACAAATGTCATGTTATTTATTTATTTTTTGTATGTTTTGCGGCTTTTTCTAATTGTTAAGGTGTTTTTCAGAAATGATAACGGCTATTTAAGCTATTTAAAACGTTAAACGTAATAAATATCATTTAATTTTACACGCAATGACAAAATTGCCGTTATTAATTACTTAAATTTGAAAAGGTAATTGAAATTATTCCATTAATTTGTATTAAAAATCCTTTTGGATATCCTAAAGCCAAAAAATACAAAAGCATAAACCCAAAAACATACTAAAAACAAACAAATAACTTGTCAATTTCTAAGTAACTTGTTGAGCATTTAGTTATTAGTTGTTTATAGAGTTAGAAAAACGTTACTGTTCACGACTCATGTTTCACCCTGTATTGCTAGCTGCGTATGTAGCGCTACGCTGAGCCGTAGCACGATCTATCCCGTTACGTAACGAATTAGCGTGCTACGATTCGGCTACGATTGTCACGTTTAATATGAATACATTTCAGAATGTACCTCCGAGGCATTAAGGGATCTAAATAAACATGTTTTCACACCACCTATTCGAATACGGGTCTTTTCTTCCCTGCTATGAGGGATCAAAGTGGCACTTTTCTGTTCAAGGACTTTTTATTGCCAGCCTAAAAAATTACAATGAAATATGAAAATAAACAGTACGTTCATAAGTTATAGAAATTTCTTCAGAATCGATTATAAAATAAATAAATAAATAAATATCTTGGGACATCTTACACAAATCAACCTAGTCCCACGGTAAGCTCAATTAAGGCTTGTGATGTGGGTACCAGGCGACGATATATATAATAGATAGATACATATAGATACTTAAATACATAGACAGCCATGACCAAGGAACAAATATTTGTGATAAATAAATACACAAATAATCGCCGGGATTCGAACCCGGAACCTCCAGCTTCGTAGGCAGGGTCACTACCAACTAGGCTACGGCGGCTGACAAAAATTATGTGCATAAATATTAAATAGGTATGTGTTATATATCTTTTATTTTTCTCATAGGTGGTGTGAAAAGCAGTATGTGTCACACGGTATCAAAATTATTTCGTCTTGGGCGTTAACGCTTGAATCCTTCATTACGCTCAGGATTCCACTTTAGAATTGTGGAATCCGTCCCTCCATTCAGGATTATACGCCCACGCCGGAAATATACCATTTTGATCCCTTGTGACACAAACTACTGTTGCCACAAATATCGCATCGCACACCTAGATCAAACAATACTTATACTTAAAATAACCGGCCAAGCCATGTCGGGCTACGCTCAGTGTATGGTTCCGTAGTTATTAAAAACGGTTGGGTTGATTATGTTCAAAATAGTTTTATTTCAAAGTATTCTATAAGCCCACTCATTGATGATTTTATTCTACTACTTTGTCGGCGTGATTGATATGTATGTATACCTGCGGCCCTACCGCGAAAAACGAATTTCGTGAATTTGTCTCTCTCACTCTAATGACGCCTTCGTTTGAGTGACAGAGACAAATCCTCGAAATCTACGATTTTCGATTTTCGCGGTAGTAGGCCTGTACCAAATTGCAGATTTCTAGTTATTAACAGCCTCTGAGCTATGCTGCGGACAGACGGACAGACAGATATGGCGAAACTATAAGGGTTCCTAGTTTACTATGGAGCCCTAAAATAGTAGTGGCGATGTTTTAAAACACGACCGATAGGGAGTGTTTTAAATCGTAACGAGTTACGAATATCGTTTTTGCACGTGTCTCGTACGACGTTTTTTTAGTACAGATGGCCCTCCGAAGTTTTGGACCTGCCGTAAAATGACCCATTTCTCGCACTAGAGCCTAAAAAAGGCATCATCTGTTACTTAAAATAGCTTTATTGAATAATTTGTTCCATGGGACCAACATGAGACGGAATAAAATACAACCACGTAATTTTGATCATAATCCGAAAATATCAAACTAACTAAGTAACTAAAGGTGCGGTTAAACTAAAAGAGCATTCGCTGTTCTAACCTCCCACTCTACGAAATTCGATCGGTACACAAAACGTGATTGGTTGATTTCTTAGAACGGGCGCTAGAACAGCGAATGCTCTTTTAGTTTAACCGCACCTTAAGAAAACGTTTGGTTCAATACGATAAGGACTCGAAGCAGTTAAAAGTAACGAAATTATGTCGCCCTCCATTTTAAGCGCCTTCCCGGAAATTGAACTTTTGAATTATGGAATAGTTTGTAAAATGTTCACATTGTAGTAGGCACTACATTTCATCTCCTTAATATTTACTCGGTGTTCTGAGAGCATGGTGGTATAAATTGGATGGACCTATGCAAAAACGATCCAAACTATATGAATCACAAATCACAACACATGACTTCTAATCACATTTCCAACTAAAATTTACTTACATGCAAGTTTTCACAATTAGGTATATTTTCTCAAACATGCAATAAATTATTGTCTTTACATTCCTTAAAATAGACATGGAAGTATCGCTTTTAGGACGCAGTAACTCACTGGGATGGAAATGGAATTTCATAATACTTTTCAGGCCTAGGCCTGCAAAGTAACTTTTTTTTTATTTCGACAACATTGTCATTATTTTTTGTGTTTCTTTGTATTTTTGAGAAAAGCACTATACATGCCTCGGCGTGAAAAAGATTCCCAACTTGGTATATACCAACTTGGCCGGAAATCCTCATTTTCCCGGCCTCTGTTGCTATTTATTTCATATTCATAACAGCAAAATATCAACAAACAAAATGGGGGCATATTGATTAAAACTTTCACGATTATCACTCATATTTTAAGGACAAATGGGTCTTAATCGCGTAAACTTTAAAAAGAAACGTTTGTCTTTAAAAAATGGCGGCAATTAAAACCTCTTTTAAGTCAGTTGTTTTATTTTTAAAATCGTAAACAGTCAAATGAAGTCCCTATTTTAATATTACTTGAGATCGAATCCCGTGCGGTTTATATTAAGAGTAGAAGACGTACCTACTGGGGGGTTACCATGACGTACTGATGCGATTCAGTTTAGGTCAAGAGAAAGGGACAAGGCTATACGAGTCGTATATCACTGTCACTTTCCCTGAACCTAATTTAAACTGAATCGCATTAGTACGTAGTAGTTAACTCCCCTGATGTTGATATTCTTGATATCTGTGGGTACCTACTAGAATAGTGACGCACTTAAGTTGGACGTACTTATGCAAAAGGTAACCAACCCGTATGAATTTTTCATTCTAATTAACACTTTAAATCACAAGAAACAAAGTCAATCTTTAAAATGACAGATTCGTGTGGATTGGTTCCCTTTTGCATAATTACGTCCAGTTTTGACAGCTGTTCCTTTAAACTCATTTCCATATAGAAACCAACCACAGATAAAAACGTTCCCCTAATTAAACTGATTGTAATAATGCTGGTGATTTCCTATAGTTTTGGAACGCATTTTAGAGCACTAACGATATGTGCTTAGATAATAGTATTTTATTCCATCGTGTTATAATAGACAGCTTTTCAGTCGTTGCTTTTCACTCAGCAAGCTTCGAGGCCTAAGTAAGGCACGAGATAGAAAAGCTTGATTATAACACTATTGTGTACAATACTTTTTCTACGAGTCAATAAAAATAAGTAAACAAATATAAATAATTAAGCAAATACGCTGAAACGAAGTGCAGATCCTGAGGTGACCACCCGTTGATGTCTCTTTTGCTGGCACGTCATCATCATCATCATCATATCAGCCGAAAGACGTCCACTGCTGAACATAGGCCTCCCCCAAAGATTGCCACAATGACCGGTCCTGCGCCACCCGCATCCAGCGGACTCCTGCGACCTTCACCAGGTCATCGGTCCACCTTGTGGGGGGCCTACCCACGCTACGCCTTCCGGTACGTGAAAAAATGTTTGTCTTTAAAAAATGGCGGCAATTAAAACCTCTTTTAAGTCAATACCAAAATTTAAAAATGAGACCATCCGCAGCAGAACCAAAGTAACCGAAATAGCTCTCCGAATCGCTAAACTGAAGTGGCAGTGGGCGGGGCACATTGCGCGTAGAACCGATGGCCGTTGGGGCGGGAAGGTTCTTGAGTGGCGGCTGGCACGTGATTGGTCAAAATTATTTCAGTTGCCTACAGCTTTGACTTATGAGTTCATTATAGTTCAGTTACGATACGAACTCGACGTAAATGTATATGGTTATACTTTTGGTTAATTCGAACATTAGGTACAGTCGACGAGTAGAAAAACGAACATTAACGTTTTGTCAGTGACGTCACGCACCCCACAATTCGCAGCGCATTAAAATAATCGCCCCAAGATAACTGGTCACGGGGCACGAAATAGTAGAGATGGCAATTTTTGGCACCCCTAAAATTATCTGTATCGATTATTTTTAGAGTTACGTAGTAAAGTAAGAACCCTTAAGGCCAAGCCACGACATTGGTCTAAGGCAATTTTCTTTGGGTCGTAACAAAAGTTTTTACTGTTCAATATGCAGAAGAAATATTAAAGAAAAAGTTCTTAAATAAATAAAATATTTAAATAATTGCAACATTTATTTATTTATTATTTATTTATTTATAACCATCAGAAGTTTTGCCTAATATTCGCAAAAGCATCGATAAATAGTTTTACCTTTATGGCCCCAATACATTTTTTGTGTGTAGAAATAATAATAAATTTATGACAGTCATATCCATATTAATCTTTAAATCGCCACCTGAAATCCGCTCTCTAATGATATGACATCTAATATTTATAATTTACATACCTGCATAATAGTGTTACTAATTAAAACACACAAATGAAATTTAAATTTAAGTTCGAAACGAGTGGCAATAAATTAAAACACGACCGCAGGGAGTATTTTAAATTGACATGAGGTACGAATTTCCTTTTCGCACGTAGGTATACTCGTATCGTACAACGTTTCTCCGTACAGATGGCCCTCTGGCATACTACCGCGAAAATCGAAATGCGTAAATTTCAAGGATTTTTCTCTGTCACTCAAACGAAGGTAGAGTGAGCGAGACAAATCCTCGAAATATACGAATTTCGTTTCTCGCGATCGGGCCGCTGAAGTTACGACCTGACATGGAATTACCCACTTTTCACAATAGTGCGTAAAAAAAGCAACATCTGAAAAACATTTGATATAACAATTACACAAAGATTTCATTCAACTAAGATTTTTCAAAACTATAACGATGAATAGGGCTTTGTAAAATTAGGTAGGTAGGTTTAGTTTTAATTTTACATTATTAGTTTTAGTTTGTTATATAATTTTCTTTTATAATTCTTTGTAAGTTTATTTGTAAGTATATTGAATAAAGTTTCGTTTTACATTATTATAAATAGGAAAAAAAAGCTTCGTAAAATACTTAAATCATCTTCGTCACTTTCCGTTCCGTGGTTAAAGCGTAAGGGGGTGTTTTAGGGGAACCATGCTTTTTAACCGACTGCGAGCAATGTATTCTTTTCCGTTTCCTTTTGTTTTGTATACATTTTGTTTTGTGCACGGCGTAACATGAAAAAACATAACATCATCAGCCTATATCAGTCCACTGCTGAAAAACGGCCGCTCCTTAGCTTATGGACGCATTAGGAGGGTAAATGCCCATAATCGCCACGCTGGGCAAGCAGGTTGGCGATCGCAGTATCGTGTCCACTATGATGACGCTGCTGCCCATCATCAATCTTCGATACATAAATGATCAGTGACGCTTCAAGCCCTTACTCTTACGACACCCACGGGAAGAGTTGGGGTGGTGACAAATGTATTCTTACTGCTGTCACCCCATTTGATTAGGTACACAAAACAACAACAATTAACTATCTCAAAAAACTTTCAGTAGTTACGAATTCAATAAAAATTACAATAACCAACTTCAACCGATTTCTCCAAGATCGTCTGTGATTTCCATCATTGGTTTCCTATCATCAAAAGCTACTTTCTGAATGCAAATTCTTGTGAATGAATGAAAATTACCAAAAGCGCCACACATGTACCTATAACATTTGAAGAGATCCCTCGATTTCTCCAAGATTCCGTCATCAGACCCCAACTTGGTGCCAACGGGACCATCTCGGGGTTATACACGTTCGATCACAAAAAAAATTGGTTCATAATTCTCGGAGATATCGGGTAACATGCATACAACAAAAAAAATCAGTCGAAAGAGGGTTTTCTGAAATGGCTTTCAGAGCGCCTATTTTCGTGTTTAAATGATTTGTATGAGTTAATAAAATTATATAAAAAAAAATACCGTCTAGTTAGATTTTCTTCTTTGGAGCTAGATAATTGTGTTTCTTAGCGGGACCTTACGGCTAAGTGGCGCCAACTAGTGGCATACGTTTTCGAGAAAACCCTCATTGAGAACCTCCTCCTTTTTTTGAAGTCGGTTAAAAATAACAAAATCGAAACGCGTAAGATTGTCCATAATATCGTCCTATGATATTTATAGTTGTAATATATCGTACGAAGGGGCGCAAGTTCCTTTCACAGTTGTATACTTTTGTATGGCAAAGCTGTTTCTGATAAGCAGTGATACACGGTCCAACGCAGTTATTTGCAGGAGCGTTGAGCGGGCGAGTCAACTTGCTGACTGCAGTGTTATTCACTAAGGAAACCGGCTTGCTAACAGCGCTGTGTCAGCGCTGCGGCAGCGTCGAGCCTAAAAATGGTATTCACTAATGCACTTTAGACGACACTAGCGCTCGGCGACGAATGCGGCGTGAGCTGGAACTACACTGCGTCGAGAGTTACCGCCTACAGTTCGACGACGAGCTGTTCTACGTTGGTGAATACCGTTTATTGCAGCGCTGCGCTCTACGTCGAAGTGAAGGCTGTCTCGTCGTCGAGCTCTTTGACGAACGCAGCGTCGAATATGTGAATAAGAGAATAGCATAGCTGGCGAGCACGTCTTGTGTTTGACAGCCGAGGCCTTCTCGTGGCTACCCGTAGCTTTTCGATTGCATTCATTAATAAGAGACAAAAAAAAAACAAAAAATCTAAAATCTTTATTGCAATACAACATTATTTGTTAATAATGTTAGGCAATGGAGCCACCCGGTAAGCAAAAAATGCCTGTGTTGGGTGGCGCCGCTCTTCCTTCAGGTAAACATTACAGTACTTATAGGTTACGTTATGTTTTATTTGATACGTAAAGCAGTATTTTGCGCTCGTTCCAATAAAAATCATTGCGAGCGCGATCGAATGCTTTACGTATCGAGTGAAACCTGTCGGAACCAACCCTTGAAAGTCTTGGCACGGTTAGTGGAAGTACAAAATCTAATTATAATTTGTCACCCTCTGTAGTCTAATTGGTTGAGACCCTGCCCAAGAGGTTCTTGGTTAAAATCCGTTATTTGTGATTTATTATCTCAAATACTTTTTCCTTGGTCGTTGTTGTCTATGTAATTGAGTATCGGTATTTACCTATATATTCGAACTACTGGGACTTTGTAGCAGGTTTACCACCCGTAGCCTAGCCAGGCTGTCACATGAGTATTAAAATACATAAAAATAAATATCTTGGGATATCTTTACACAAATCGACCCAGTCCCACGGTAAGCTCAATTAAGATTTGTGATGTGGGTACCAGGCGACGACATATTTAATAGACAAGGTTGACTTTAAATAGATATATCTTATGCTCAAACCTCACCTTATGCCTTTCATGTCAAGAATTTTTTTTTTCTTTATCTTGTAGGCTTATGATGGTACCGTGTTTAATTGTTTATCGTTGTTGCCGTCTGGTTCAAACAAGTATGCAAGTGCTTAAGTTACGGGTAAGCCACTTGTGCCAGTACTAAAGCTAGTCTAAACGCGGCTCCCCCTTCGAGATCGCTCCTAATCCCTATTCTATTACGCTGAGTGATCGTTAGGGGCGCCCTCTGTAGTGTTCTATAGGTAAGCGTTTATACCGAAACATGACTAAACTTGTTCAATATCATCATCAGCCTGTTTAAGTGTGCTGGCAGGCCTTTAATTACTTATGCGTTTATGAACGGATTAGGAGGTAACTTTATAACAATGGATCTTAGATTTTTTTATAGATTAACTAGCGACCCGCTCCGGCTTCGCGCGGGGTACTATACCTTCATAAAAACCTTCCTCTTGAATTACTCTACCTAGTATTAAAAAAATTTAAGCGTACAAAGGGACATAGAAACAGAAAAAGTGACTTTATTTTATACTATGTAGTGATTATACAGGGAACCTTGAACTACACTATTATTCAATATACTCTTTGCCTTGAACCTTGAACGGGGTGATTTGGTAGGTTATACTGAACAGCTTTTAGATAGGGCAAATCACGAAATCTTAAAAAAAATTGTCTTTTTCATATATTTTGACCGATCGATAGCGACATTTTGTATGAAAGAACCAAATTATTATTTTTTGAGATTTCTGGGTTAGCTCCATGTCCATAGTAAAATTTGTTCAATATAACCTACTAAATCGCCCCGTTCAAGGTTTTCAATGGCTCGTCTGCCGTGTTACGCCGAAGTCACGTAACTTGAGATACAGCAGTTTGGTGTAACCGGGCTAAATCGTTTTTAAATGCAGTATTTTATTTATATGCCACATTAAAGATTTCGTATTTTTTCTTTAAATCTACGGAGATAATTGATCTGTCAAAGTCCTGTATCTCCGATTTATAACTATTGATTTATGCACATGTCTTGTATCTTTAGTTACCACAAAATAAGCTTAACCGCCGAGCCGGCGAGCGCACAATTAAGTTCTGCCAACTTGTGGTATCTTTTATTACATGAGTTTGGCATGATCGCGCAAGTATGAACTGTTGTTTAGTTTTGGTTCCTAAAGGTAAGGCGGCCATATATTTTTTCAACAAATAGTAGTAAATATCAAAAATAGTAAAGTTGCATACCTATTCAGTTGATTCATCAATTGGTATCGACTAAATGCAAATATTATTTTAATGTGTTGCTTAAATTTTGTCCTTTTCATAAATGCCCGGATCACAGTAAATATTTTTTAGTATTTTAAAGAAATGCCTATCAGACAACGACTTTAATGAGTTATGCTGGTCATTTTTTCCTATGATACTTTTTACATCAAAGAATATAGTTAGATACCGGAGATTGCCATAACCCCCGTGCTACATTTAACTGACCACTAATTTAAAGCGGAGGGCAAATTAAGGTATCTGTAGATAGCGCACATCACGTAACTCAAAATGTATGGAATTTTAGACCGTCAATATTTACAATTGAATGTAGTTAATTCGTTTATATATTTTTATGGTTTAAAAAAGGAACCTTTCATTAAGTATGCTTTTCTAAATTACGCAAAAAAAAAAATTAAAAAAATAGACCGATAATTTTGTGACTTATGATAAGATTTTGGTTCAAAACTTTAACATCGATTATCTCGAAATGGTCATTTCAAAGTTACGTGACTTTGGCGTAACACGGCAGTCGTGTAACACCCTGTATAAAATAACACATTTTATGAAGAGTAAAATACGAAATTGGCCATATTTTCAAGACTAGTGACGCCATCTATGTACGCACTGACTAATTAAATGTTCCAGAGGATACCTAGCTATGCAACTTCCAAAAGTTGTATCACGTGAACACTAGGTGGCAATACGGGTGGCAAACTATCTTTTTTACGAATACGATTATCAATACAATTCAGTTATTAAGTTATTCATTTATTTTAAAATAAACTTACTCTAGTTTGATGCCTGATTGTAACATTAACTTGTTTTCTTGCAAGGAAATATTATTTTGGGGAATTACTGAATGCAACCCATTTTGAACGAATGGAACGAATACAAACGGATAGGAACTAGGGGTGCTGCTGTGGTACGATTTCTTGAAATTTGTCGATAAAATGCAATTATGATCCTGTCACGACTGACAAACAAATTTAATTAGCAGTAAAATAATAAAATATGGAAAATATGGCTAAAGTTTTAAACTTCGAATTATAAATAATGAAAATTTTAATTTGGGATATATTTTATTGGTCTGTTGATAAATTTGCGAAAGATTCTATTTTTCTAATGCACTATTTTCTTATCGTTTTAAACATGTGAGGTATAAGTTAGTTAGAAAACAGTGTGATCACTGAATCATCTTGATTTACTCATGGTTTTTAGTGTAACAGTAAATTTTTGTAGCTACCTAATTACTGCACCGATGAATTATAGGTCATGGAAGCGGAGTGCATTTTCTCTAATTAACACCCGTTCTTTATTTTCGCAGGGTTAAATGTTACAATGGTAAGAATGATGACATAGAGTGTAAGACTAGATATTGAACATTGGTGCAAGTGCTGAAGAATATAATAGATGAAAAACTCTTAATTTTAGCTGTAGGTATATCTGAACAAGTTATCCCTCTTGAGTGATAATAGCTGTTTTGTAATAATTACGAATATTGATCAAACTTTGTGATATTTCACCAATTTTATTTCAAATGATCCAAGCATTTGCGTGTCAACTATAAATTAATAAGCAAACAATATAAATAAATTACGAAGGTATACATAGATACATATAAAGTCAAGTAAATGTTTGGTACCTAAATTATATTTTACACGATAAACTTTATCGCCGGTTTACAGCATCGCTCAGCCAAAACGTCTCGCACTTCCTCCGAGTTCTTAAACGCATTAGACAAACCTAATTATATAGCGTATTGATAACGTTATCAGGAGTCGCTCCGTCTGACTCACCGAGTGACGCGTTTGCCTCAGCTGTTTTCGCGGTTCGATTATTGCGGTTAGCTTATTCACGGCGTGTTTTCCGCTATGTTTACCCAGTAATGGCTAGAAAACATATGTTTCCAAACAAAGGGAGCTTTTAAGTCTTGTTTTACATGTTGGATTCTACGATAACTGCTTACTATTAGGCCAACCGTATGTTCACATCGTATTAGTATAAAATAAACGTATTACCTACTTTATAAAAATGAATGTGCGTTGATAATTTCAATGAAAATAATAATTTTAGTAAAGTTTAGCTAAATATTTAACTATATTCCAGTCTCACGCTAGTTATAATTCTAAATAATGAGTGTGGTCAAATATACATCAAACTCCCCATCGGCATACAAACAAACCTCTTCAATGTTCTGCCGACGATGAGCCTTCCTTGGTAACCTTATTGTAATAAAACTTTCTTATTCAATGAATAAATGAAATAGTAGTTTAAAATTAAATTAAAGGGTTTCATAATTAATAAAAATTAAACTTATGATATACGTTGTTACTCAAAAAAACAATTTCTTTTATAAATAAGTATTGTCGGTTAGACTAAATGTTAAATAGCATTTTTCCTCCAATAATATTTAGATGTTTACAGCAAAATATTGCCATTGAGCAATGCGTCATCCTAACACTACAGACTGCTGATGTTAAATTATACTAGTTACTTCATTGTTTTAGTCACACATTAACCACTTAATACTGCTTAGTCTTCAAAAGAGTTGACTTTGTCACACATATTTAGGTATGTTAATGCGTGTTTTTCAAATACAATGCCTCAAGTCACAGAATTCATACAATTCATAGAATTATATCTCGTTTCTTTAGAAGCAAGTACATACTTACTAGTCACTATGGTCCTGAAATAACCGTAGTTGTAAGAAGAAATCGTTTATTATTAATATTTCTTGAGCAATGTTATTTAGCAGTAAAGATTATTTTTAATTTCATGCATGCCAATAGGTAAATGTAACTTGAGTGATAATTAGTATAAAACATGACTTCTCATAATCATAGGTATTTTTGGTACAGTCTCCATGTTATTTATTTCTTTAGGTAAATCTAGTTAGTTATTGTTGTATCGTATCACGATACAATATAAAAATAGACGTCAAAATAAAAACAAAAGTGACAATCATCATATCCCTCTCCTACTTCGATCCACAACCACATGTATCATAATATTAATTATTGGATATCATCATCATCATCATCAGCCTATGAATCATAGGCTGATGATGATGATTTATATTGAATTGATTGATATTGGATATCATCATCATCATCAGCCTATGAATCATAGACTGATGATGATGGTCATATCCAATAATTAATATTCTTCAATCCCTTAGTCGACTCTTACGACACCCGCAGGAGGATTTGGGGTGGTGACCAAAGTATTATTATTGCCATCACCACACGGATTATTGGATATAACTTAAAACAATATGTATGCATTACCGTAACTAAATACTCACATCAAATTATGATCCAGCAAACTTAAATTTGCAGTTAACAATGTCGCTAGTCTCAAACACTAAGCCGATTTTGGTTATGTGGTTGCAATGGCTTCCGATTTATCCATCTTACTGGTTAAAGTTGCTGAACTATCAGACTGAAACTCGATATGCAAACAGCTGATGAAGGATGGCGGTTAGTAATTTGGTAGGCGGGCATTTATATCGAGTTCATTTATAATACCTATGCCTACACTAAAAATGAAAATACTTTTTAAAGAAACTACATAAATGTCATTAATGTCTTAATATTTATTTTAGTTGTAACCAAAATATTGCATAGATTAAAAAAAAATACAGTTATATAAACACGAGCTGGCAAACCGGTCCTATAGTTACCAAACATGCTATCACACATCTGTCAATGTCATTTCACTGGTACAATATTAATTACTCTCGCAAAAAGAAAGTATATCCATTACGCTTATCATACAACCATATTAATCAACGTTTTATTTAACTGTGCTGGGTCAAAATTGAGCGCGCTTATTATTTTGCGCACGCCTTGTAACCGTTACTTATGCGTTATATAACGTAAACGAACAGTTATAAATCAGTGATTTATTGAATAATAATGGTGGGGACCGGTACAGGCTGCACTGGTCGAGGCCAAAACATTCAAATCATACGCATGTATTTCCCTTCCTTGTCATACACATTGCACTACACAATGCACTCACGTTTTGCTTTATAATTTGCTTCACACTAGTATAGCCTATATAAACATACATGTAAATCTGTCATTAAGCCATTATGGGCAAGCCCATAATGAAGAAATGTAATTACACACATCTATCTTTCCTAAGAACTAAGCCAAAAAAACCTGCTACTGATTTATAAAAACTTGCATTTAGATTGGAAAAATATTCAAATACAAATTGTGAAGATACTTAATTTTTATTTTTAAACCGTACTGACACTACTGATCTACCTAAATGTCATGTCCCTGCCTAATAGTCATTGAGATAGTAACCACGACAACTACCTATCAGAAAGCATCGATTCTAATGATAAAATTTGTATGTTTGGTATTATGATAATATTGATAATGTTAACACCAAGAACTCACAAATCAGCCTTAATTACCAAGTAAATATACGATTGGGAAACACACACATTTAATGGGAGTTTTTAACTTCCTGGCTAAAAATACTTGAGTTTAACTGTAACTGTTTATTTGAGTCTTAGCCATATTTTATCAACTTACATCGAAACAAAATGTATTAATTGGTAAATAAAAATTTGTTTTAAAATAAGTACCTACACAATAATCTCATTACAATAGGCCTAGCGGTCCATTGTCCGTCTGTCATTGTGAATGTAATCTTAATCGGCTAGACCTGCCAGTCCATCCGGGGAATAATAGACGGCCTTGGGAAGCCTATCGATTCGCTTGCTGAAGTTCTTGGCAGTGAATTTTATTCTTAGATGAAAGTGCTTCGCATTGGAAATTTATGCAGTCATGCCGTGGTATTATCCTAACCCTTTATATTTTATAATATCTTTTAAAGTTAGAGAGGTTAATAAGTAATATGGACACTACGAGACAGGTCTGATATACTATTTAGCTACTACTTAATGTCTTTAGTACTATGACATGCGTCATGTGAATGATACATTGACATGATCGATGCTCGTGATATGAATAGAAAAAGACGTATTATCAATCACTCATTCTCATTACGTTGAACTTTTGATGTAGCATTGTACCTACTGCACAAAATATTAGCAACAAGTTAATTAGGCACCTACTCGTTCCCTCAACTTTTTACTTCCCTACATGGCATCGATTTTCGATCGCGCTTTGAGTACATGAGTAACACAAGCTATGAGCTATATTTTTAATCAGATCAAAATCAAACAAGACATAAAGAACCTTGAAGCACAATTCACTTAAAAGCGATGGTTGTTGGAACTTGTGAAGACTAGTGCTTGTCGTTAAATTTGCTACACCCACATAGACGGGATAATAAAAACTGTCGCAATAAACTGTGGCTCTAGACTATCTCCCACACAAGGATTGATCGACATATTTATGCAGAGTTGTTCTAGAATCTCTACAAAAACTTAATTCCGTTCAATTGTTAAAGTTTGAACAAGTTTTTGTTCAAGTTAGATAAGTACGATTATTATAAACCAGTATTGTTTCTGGTCCTTTGTTCCTATGAAACCAAACAGTCTAATGACCAATCCTGAATATGTGAGCAAAAACGTCCCACTTTGTCACTTACTACTCGTATAACCACTCGTACCTGTATAATATGAATTAAATGCTAAGCACTCTTACTTACGTCAAGCAACAATGTGGGGCGTTTTTATAAAACGCTCACATTTTATTTTCTCCACATTCTTAATATATAATATTGGTACTTGGATAGTTAGTATTTTCTACTTCGTTCTACTAAGATTCGCACAAAATTGCGTCCATAAAAGTAATGCCTGTGCGTGAGTTATGTTATGTGTTAGATTGGTCTAGTTTTTAATAATTGGCTGGAATTAAACGATTGGGCAATTAACGTTCGGTTGTCCTCAACAATAGTGTAGGTAACAATTCAAGTGTAGTTTTGTCCAGTAAGTTTTTTAAGACTTAGAATTTAATGAAAGAAATAACTTGTGACATTGTAACAAAAATTGAAATCGACATAAATATTCCATTTTTGATTATACGAGATGCCGAAAAGTTGATGGCGTTGGAGATGCAAGAACAAAAACATTTTTATAATAGTCATAAATTTTGTCTTGTAGTTAAACTTTTTTACAGTCGCAACTGCCATTACTGTCCCAAGCACGTTATCCCACGCGTGTTAACAACATTCTGTACCAGGTTAACAGGACCATAAATAAGTTCCAGGGGTGAATGAGCCAACCTTGTTTAAATTATGTTATTCGCTCATAAAAATAATACGTCAAAGGACTCTGGATGAGCGATTAACGATCGCACGTGTGTGTAAAATAAGGTAATTTTGATTTTAAGCCGGAATTCCGGGCTCTGTATTTGTTGATTGGCGTGAAGATGAGTTTAAGTTCAATTACGAAGGTAAGATTATATTACGTATCTTATGCATAGGCATTTGCATTTATTCGAATTCGTATATGTAGCTCTACATAATTCCAATATAACATGTTTAACGTCTTTTTTTGGCTCAGTGGTCGTTAAAAGTATGTTTATAATAATATTATTCCTTTAACACAATGCGAATCACTTCATTCACAAATTATTTTCGCTTCAACGTTTGATTTGTGAACAGAACGGATCTCGATTCCTTGATTTTATTTCATCCCAAAGACATTTAAGTAGTTCGCTGACCAGTATGAAAAGCCATTACCAGGGTTGAAGCGAATTTAATGAAATACGTTGCCATTGTAAGGTCGTAATCGGATTGCCTTGGCTACTGCAGAGTCCACACAACCCGTACTGACACCGATTTCTAAATATGGAAAAGTTTTGTAAGACTTGACCAAGTTTTTGTATACGGTTTGTGTTTCCGATCCTTGACTTTTTTGTTTGATTGTAGGCTTCTCAATAGCTGCCTCGTAAACTTGAATTTGAAAGGATAGCAAACATATTTGTTGTGCAAAATTCCTGTCCATATGGATAGGAATTTGCTTTTCTTGACATTTCTTAATATTATAAGATCACGCTGTGTTTGGGCAAGCTGTAATATTACAAGAAATTAGAAGTAACGATGTCCATTATTTGCAATGGGCTTGCATGAATTGCGTGGGAATGGCCTAGTTACTCTCACCAATGAGAACCATATGCTCTGCGGTGGGACGTTTAGTCACTCTTGATTAATTTCGGTTTTCATTTCGTTACAAAACAGTTTGTCGACCTTAGCTAAACGTATCGGTCGTTTTACTTGTATAGGTCTAATTAAGTCTGATATTGTCAAGTCTGAGCATTTAAATCACTTTACAAGTCGCGACGTCGTCCCACACAGTACGTCTTGTCGTTGTAGGCCAGTCGACGGGTGTCGTTCATTGGAAATAGTTTAAATTTAGAATTCTCGTCAGCCATACTTGGACCAAATGCTTTCAGTGCGTTTTCGGTGCGGACTTTGACAGCAGTGTTTTGTTTTTTCGTGTTCGCTGTTTTATATTGTTTGTGGCCATTTTTGTGAGGCGTATGAACTGCGATTGTGCGGTAGTCAGAGTTGAGGTATTGATAGAGTACATAGTAGACCAAGTTATCTACAGAAATCTTTCCATTATTTGGTATTTTACACTTTGTAAGCGGTTGACTAATAAATGTAACTTGACAGTGATTGATTATTAAATTTTCTCTTATCAATTTCCTTTCATTATTACGTTGTGAAAACACTTTAATGATAGAGCACCCAAAAAGACCGTACGTACTACATTATAATGGTATAGTTTGATTATTATGTAACTAACTAATTAATTTTAAAAAATCACTTGCCTACATTATTGGCTATGTGGTGATCTCTGAAATGTTTACAGTAACACTTCATTTTGTACCACATTTCTTGCAATTAAATCTACCCTATTCAGCGATAAAACAAAATCTTATAATTATTTATGTCACGATTAAATCACCTTATCACAAACAACATAAATAAACATTCAGCGACAAAAACATCAACAGGAAATTGTGACTTGATTTACCTTGTCCCTAAACCCTCATTCGTTTCTGTAGAATTGATGAATCAATTTGTTTTGAACTACAAATAACATACCAGTTGCATAATATCTACTAGACGTAAAAGATATAGGAATTAGGAATACGATAACACAATCAGCACCTATCGTGCTCATGCATGATTACATTACAATCATTAATTTCTACTAAATTCTATGACGAGACTACGTAGGCTCGAGCACCACATATGAGGCATGCGTCTAACGTAAACAATGAGCATATACCCTGCTGTGACTCACAAAGACGATGTTTCATTATCATATCACAAGCACAAGTTAACTTTAGTTGCACTCTGACACTCAACGCCGTTCTACGCTTTTACAATTTCTCTCATTACAGACTGCCTATACAATCAACGAGTGACCGCGGTATTTTCCTCAAAGAGAACAAAGAATTAAGGCAATTAGTGAAGTGTTCCGCCAGCCTGTTGATCGGGCCACGTGAATGCATACGTGATGTGAGGCGTGCGTTCGTCCGCGGTAAAAATCGAATGCAAAAATGATTAAAAGGAACGGTGATAATGTATTTGCGATCGCGAGCAACAGCCCGTGTGCGGTGCGGAGCGCTGTCTCGCTCTGTCCGGGAGGGG